>APFE030105074.1:173348-210855 GCA_000404065.3 Pinus taeda | reverse complement strand
GCGCCATATCTTGTGTCCTCTTGTCTTGGCTTGTCTTCTGCGTTTTTTATTTATGTTCTATCTGCAGTTTATCGTAATGCTGATGTGATTGCTAACTGTGAAAATTTAAATAAATTGCTCTAGCATAGAACATACCTAAATTTAACAAAATTTCAGTCCTGCAATAGAGGCCGAATTTCTGCCCTGTAACAGCCTCAGAAAAACGTAGAAACTTTCCATGTGTGAGCAGAACTAGGGCAGAAAACTCGTCTTCTCTCTCTCCCTTGACTTCGAAAGTTCGGCTAATTTTTCTTCTTGTTCTTGCATAGAAACTAATGTGATGTGATGAATGATGAAATGATCTTTCAAGAGGTCGAATTGTCTTGTATTTATAGCTGTCCAGAAGGGTCGAATGGCTGCCGCATAGGCCGACTTGTCCAAGGAAGGCCGACTTGGTCTTGTGTTGACTCTTTGACTCAAAATAATATTCTTTTTCTTTTCTTTACAAAAAGTCCAAATGGGACTTAAATACATTTCTTTCGACTCTTAATAAATTACTTTTGACTCAATTAACTCTATAAGCATGAAGAACATGCTTTTGACCAAAAATAAAATAATAATAATGAATATAATAAATATGTCAATGAAAAAAAAAATTGCAATTTATTACATTATGAAGACTGACCCTAGTTACATTTTTCAACACTCCCTCTTAACTAGGGAGGTATTCATAATGACACAACAACATACTCTCAAGTTGAAATATTCATATAAGAAAGGATTCAGATTGATAAGCATCAATGATGATTTACATCATCATAGCCAACATTGTCAAAATAGAAAGGCCTTGATTAACAAGCTCTGTCTCTCCACTAGATCAGAGCATAATGCTGGGAGGCATAAATTTGGACACCGTCGCCTCTCAAGGCACATACCCCACCCGGGTGTTCCTAAGGTTTGACCTCACAAGACCATTTCCTAATCCAAGGAAAAGTACGTCCTCCAGACCATTCTTTATCAAATCCATGTATCCAACTAAGGATGTTAATCCTAGTTAACCACAATACATGACACAAGAATGGACGTCCCTAATGCTTATCCAATCCACCATTCTCCATACCAATGTTCATGCACTAGGATTACAATTGTTAATCCTGGCCATAGTACAGGACACCTGGAGAACACACTGTCCACCCTCACTCCCTCTCAACCAAGGAGGAGATATCCACAAGCCCAAGTTTGTCTCTCAAATACTCAAGCTTCTTGTTAGGTAGAAACTTCGTCAATATATTTGTTATCTGCTTGTGAGTGGAGATGTATTGTAGCTTCACGACTCCATCCTACAACATGCTTTGAATATAGTGATATTTGATATTAATGTGCTTTGTCCTTGCATGGAAAACTAGGTTCTTTGTCAGCTTTATGCAACTTTGATTGTCACAACATATGATGGTCGAATCCAAAGGTCCTTCAAACAAATCAGTAAGCAACTTACGAAGCCAAACTGCTTCACGACTAACTTCACTAGTTGCCATATATTCAGCTTCAACAGTACTCAACGCAACCAAGTCTTGTTTTTTGCTTATCCATGAAACCATAGCGGATCCCAAAACAAAAACAGCCACCTATAATACCTTTCCCATCTACATCACTGCCTACCCAATCTGAATTTGTGTAGCCTAATAACTGAATCTCATTTCCTTCAACGTATCTAAAACAATGATGTATGGTCCCACGGAGATATCTTAGGATGTGTTTAGTTGCTATCGAATGATCATGTCTAGGCTCCATCTGAAATTGGCTAAGAGTATTTACTGCAAAACATATATATGTCCGAGTGTTCACGATGTACATCAGAGAACCAATCAGATGTCGATAAGATGTTGGATCAACAAAAGTTGAGTCTAAACTCCTTAGCTTTTTCAAATTGGTGATCATAGGTGTTGTCATGGGTTTACTATCCATCGTCCCAAATTTAGTAGAATCTTTATCAAATATTTTCCTTGACCAAGATAAATTTCGCCAAGTTTTTGCCAAAATTTGAGTCTGAGGTAATGGTGCATTAGTCCAAGATCTTTCATATCAAATTTAGTTGCTAGTTCCTTCTTGCATTGATGAATATGATGTTCCACACATGTTATCTGTTGATTTGGGGTAGCATTGGATGTGATTTAGCCATGAAAATTGGTGGAGAAGCTAAAGCACATGAGATCTCCAAGACCCAGAAATGGTTTGGGAATAATCTAACCAGTTGGAAGATATTAAAATAATTAATATTTTTAATGATGTCCCTAAGTCTAAACTTAGGGAAAATAAAATATTAATGTGAATTAATATAAAACTGAGTTAGAATGGTCCAAAAGTCATGGAGCAAGCAAGATCTAATCTTAGCCGTTGATTAGGGACTTAATCTCGGTCGTTGATGGACCAACGAAAAAAGTATAAGAAGAGGCTTGAGGGTCAATTGGACACACTGAGGGAGACTAGTCAGTTTGTTTCTGGAGTGGGGTTAGCTGAGAAATTCAAACTAGTGGTCTGGAGAGCAGCAGAAGGCAGCAAGTACGGAGTAGAGAGTCAAGATCAGCAACAGAAGACCAGCACAGAGGCAGGAGAGGCAGACACAGGGTCTTTCAAGCAGACGTTGAGGCAACAGGAGACTGCGTAGTCACTAGAGGGCCTACGTGGGTGACGCAGAGAGGCCCAAGGCTGACACAAAGTGTTTGGGAGCCACGCAGAGGTCAACCAAGGTGACGCTGGGACTGGGAGAAGTACTGGAGAATTTTTCTCTCTGTTGGGTAAGCCAGTTTCGCACCCGATTGTACTGAAGAATTACTGAATAATAAAATCCTCCCTCGCTGCACCGATTTTCCCACATTTGGTTTTTCCGAGGACTGTTGTCCAAAATATTTGTGTTGATGTCTTGATTCTTGCGCTTATGTTTGTTTCTGTATGATGGTGTGATATCTGCAACGGAATTTATTTTAATGTTTATTGAAGGAATTTCATAAATAATTTATTGAAAATAAGTAAGCAAAGTAAATCAGATGTTGCAGTGATAGAATTTTCACATGGTATCAGAGCAAGTAATCAGAGACAGGAAGGGAAAATCGATTATGGTTTGATACCATGATGCAGAGGCATCCACATCACGGGACTCGCACAGATTTTCATAAAATTGCACAAGAGATTTCGATTTCTCCATGTTGGCTTCCAAGATGGAAGAAGTGGCTTGTATGACTAGTTCTACATCTTTGTAAGAAGAGCTTCGGCGTAAATCACATAAAAAATATCTTTGTCGACGCGTTTCGAACCAACTAGTGTGGTTCGAAACGCGTCGACAAAGATATTTTTTATGTGATTTACGCCGAAGCTCTTCTTACAACTATGACAGATCACAGAAGTCTCAATTCTACAATAGTTCTACATATTTAGAGGTATGGTATATAGACAGTAGAGCCTCTTGGCATATGACAAGAATCAGGGAATGTTTCTTAGAGTATCGAGAAGAGAAGATGAACTTTCAGATCACCATGGGGAACAAGGCAAAGTGTACTCCAGTAGTGAAGGTTACCATAGTTTTTCAAACAGAATCGGGAGAACAGTTCTGCGCTACAAATGTGTCGCATGTACCAGGATTAGGGATGAACTTACTTTCTGTGTCTTAACTTCAAGGCAAGGGCTATGACATCTACTTCATCAAGGAGAAGATATACGTCAAACACCCGAGCTGGAAAAAGAAAGTGCAGATCGGGATCAAAAGTAACAAGTTGTACAAATTACAACTAGAATCACCAATGGCACTAATAGGCAGTCATGGAGACAAGGACTTGAACAAACTATGGCACAGAAGAATGGAACATTTGCACCATGGGGCTCTAAGAATCCTCAGGAACACTGTAACATGAGTTTCAGATCTTAGTACGGAACGAGATTATGTATGCAGAGGATGTGCTCTAGGAAAGTATGCCAATGCAGCATTTCCTAGGAGTAAACACAGGGCAAAGAGTGTACTAGGATTGATACACTCAAATATCTGCAGACCTATGTCCACCAAAGCTCTTAGTGGTGCCGAGTATTTCCTTACCTTCATTGATGACCACTCAAGGAAAAATTGGATTTATTTTCTGAAAACCAACGACGAGGTTTTCTATCGATTCAAAGAGTTCAAGGCTCTGGTGGAGAATCTGACTAGGAAGAAAATAAAAGTTTTGCGCTCAGATAACGAAGGAGAGTATGTCGGCAAGGACTTCATTGATTTTGCACTAAAGAGGGCATCAGAAGAGAGTGGACAACTCTGTAAAATCCGGAGCAGAATGGAGTAGCAGAAAGGAAGAACGGGACTATTGTAGAAACAGCTAGGGCCATGATGTGTGATTAGGATATGCCAAAATTCCTGTGCGCAGAAGCATGCAACACAGCAGTCTATGTTCAGAACAGGACTCCTCATCGGGCGTTGGGCAAGATTACTCCAGAAAGAGTTTTCACAGGGAAGATGCTTGAAGTCAGTCATTTCAGGATATTTGGGAGTTTAGCATATTGCCGCATACCCGAGGAAAAGAGGAAAAAGTTGGATCAAACTGTGGAAAAGGGATATCTAGTGGGATATAGCGAGAACGCTAAGGCATACAGAATCTATCTTCCAGGGAGCAGGAAGGTAGTGGTTCGACGAGATGCAAAGTTCATGGAGGACAGGGCTTTCAGAAAATCTCGTGAGATGCCTTCCGAGGAGCAGTCAAAAGAAGAGTCATTGGTTAAACCTCTTCAACCAACAGAAGTAAAGAATTCTTCCTCGGATCAGGAAGATTCAAAGGATGAGGAGGAGCTAACAGAGGCACCTACTGGCAGAACAAGAACTAGCAGGGAACTTCGTCAGATTCTATGAGATGCAGAGGACTTCATTGGTGCGCCAAGAAACAATAACAGGGAGTGAAAAAAGCCATATAGATATCTGGCATTAGTAGCTCGGGATGGGGAGCCTGCTAGTTTCTAGGAGGCAGCTCAACATCAGGTTTGGCTAGATGCGATGGTAGAGGAGTACAACTCCATAATGGTGAACAATGTCTGGGAGGTAGTGCCAAGGCCTCAAGACAGATCAGTAGTAGGTTCGAGATGGATCTACAAGATCAAATACGCTGCAGACAGCAGTGTTGAGAAATACAAGGCCAGGTTTGTGGCTAAAGGGTATGCTCAAAAGGAAGGAATTGACTACGAGGAGACCTTCACCCCGATAGCTAGGTATACATCTATTAGGACCGTGATATCTCTTGCAACTCAGATGGGGTGGGAGATTCATCAAATGGATGTCAAAACAGCGTTTCTGAACGGGGTAATAGAAGAAGAGGTATACATTGAACAACCAGAGGGCTTTGAGACACATGAGAAGAAGTCTCATGTATGCAGATTTAAGAAAGCCTTGTATGGGCTGAAACAGGCACCTAGAGCATGGTATGGTCAAATTGATGGCTACTTGCAGAAGATGGGATTTGTCAAGAGTGACGCAGATCCAAATCTCTACTATCTGGTTATAGAGAATGAGCCGCTAATCTTAGTATTGTATGTGCATGATCTCTTTCTGACAGGATCATCCAAGCTCATTGGGGACTGCAAGAAGAATCTAGCCATAGAATTCGATATGAAGGATTTGGGACTAATGCATTACTTCCTAGGCTTGGAGTTTGGCAGCAAGCACAGCTTCGTGTGAGGCCATATGGCTTAGAAAATTGCTTGCGAACTTATTTAGAAGGAAAATGGAGGCAACCAGGATCATGTGTGATAATCAGAGTTGCATCAAACTCTCTGAGAATCCAGTGTTTCATGAGGTCAAAGCATATTGATATCCGATGTCACTTTGTTAGAGACTGTGTCCAACGAGGAGCTGTACAGTTGAGCTACACTCCTACAGGAGAACAGGTGACAGACATCCTCACCAAGGCCCTTGGAAGGGCAAAGTTTGATTACTTTAAGGAAAATATGGGGATGATAAAGAACCCATTTCAGCAGCAGAAATGGGGGTGATAGCAGCATGGATGCAAAGGGAGTTGTAGTGGGGATGCAGTGTTGGGAGAAAAGGACCAGCAACAGCACAGATGCAGAGGGAATTGCCATACAGATGCAACAGTGGCAGTAGCAGAGCCATGGGCAGCAGTACAAGATGCAGTAGTGCAGAGGATGTTGGGCAAGGAGGCTTAGCATCAGCACAGGGACCGGCGTCGTATGATCAGGGTAATACTCAATGAAGAGTATTACTAGAGCACAGTCCTCGCTAAGAGCAAGTGTTGATTTGGGGTAGCATCGGATGTGATCTAGCCATGAAAATTGGCGGAGAGGCTAAAGCACATGAGATCTCCATTACCCAGAAATGGTTTGAGCAGAATCTAACCTGTTTGGAAGATATTAAAATAATTAATATTTTTAATAGAGTCCCTAAGTCTAAACTTAGAGAAAATAAAATATTAATGTGAATTAATATTTTAACTAATTCAGAATGGTCCAAAAGTCATGGATCAAGCAAGATCTAATCTTAGCCGTTGATTAGAGACTTAATCTCGGTCGTTGATGGACCAACGAGAAAAGTATAAGAAGAGGCTTGAGGGTCAGTTGCAGAACACACTGAGGGAGACCAGTCAGTTCGATTTCTAGAGCGGGGTTAGCTGAGAAATTCGAACTAGTGGTCTGGAGAGCAGCAAAAGGCAACAAGTACGGAGCAGAGACTCAGGATCAGCAACAGAAGACCAACGCAAAGGCAGGAGAGGCAGACGTAGGGCCTTTCAGGCAGACGCTGAGGCAGCAGGAGACTACGCAGTCACTAGAGGGCCTGCGTGGGTGACGCAGAGAGGCCCAAGGCTGACGCAGACAAGCAAGGGCTGCCGCAAATTGTCTAGGAGCCACGCAGAGGTCAGCCAAGCTGACGTTGGGACTGGGAGAAGTGCTGGAGAATTTTTCTCTCTATTGGGTAAGCAAGTTTCGCACCCGGTTGTATTGAAGAATTACTGAATAATAAAATCCTCCCTTGCTGCACCAGTTTTCCCACATTGGGTTTTTCCGGGGACTGTTGTCCAAAATATCTATGTCGATGTGTTGATTCTTGTGCATGTGTTTGTTTCTATATTATGGTGTGAGATCTGCAGCAGAATTTATTTTCATGTTTATTGAAGTAATTTCATAAATGACTTATTGAAAATAAGTAGGCAAAGTAAATCAGAAGTTGCAGTGATAGAATTTTCACATTATCAGTAAGTCATCCACATAAAGTAATATCATCACGGGCTCATTATTTTCTACCTTGATGTAGAGATTAGGATCTGCGGTACGTTTGATGAAACCAAGTCTTAATAGATAAGAATCCATTCTGGCATACCATGCTCTAGGGGCTTGTTTTAAGCCATATAGAGCCTTCTTTGACCTGCAGACATGAGTTTTTTTTCCATGCACTTCAAATCCTTGAGGTTGCTCAATGGAGACTTCTTCATCAATTGTGACATTCAGAAAAGTTGTCTTTATGTCCATTTGATGTATATTCCATCACATAGACGCTACAGTAGAGATGAGAGATCTAATTGTTGTGTACTTGGTTGTTGGAGCAAAAGTTTCCTCATAATCAATTCCTTCTTGTTGAGAGAATCCTCTAGCCACAAATCTTGCCTTATATTTGTCAATACTTCCACCAGCGGCATGCTTGATTTTGTACACCCACTTGCAAGGCACAATTGATTTGTCCTTTGGTCTAGGAATAACTTCCCAAACATCATTCTTCATTATTGATTGGTATTCTTCAAACATTGCATTCTTCCATTCTTGATGTTCAGTTGCCTTTTCGTAAGAGGTAGGTTTTGCTTCAATGAGTTTAGTCATATATGTTGCATAACTTGAATATCTATTGGGTCTCTTGCTTTCTCTGAATGTTCCTTTTGTTTTTTCATGTCCTTCGGCTTCTTGTAGAGTTGATCTTAACCAATTTGGTCTTTTTCAAGTTTCCAGAATGATGACATGTTGTACAGGTTCGCTTGGTCCAATTCGTTCTTCATGTTGATCAATTGTAGGATATGGAGGATTGTCTTGCTTTGGACTCTCTTCATTGGGAAAGATAAGTCCTTCTTCCTTGAAATCAATGGGGATATCCTTGGACTTCTTGTATGCAACGCTTTCATTGAATGTGACATCTATGCGTACTTCAATACAAAGTTCTTCCTTGACGTAGATTCTATATGCTTTAGATGAGGTGTTATAATCAATGAAGATTCCTTTCAAACCTACAGGGTCCAATTTCTTCCTCTTGTCCTTGGAAATATGAATGTAGACAAGACATCCAAAAATTCTGAGCTGATCAACCTTAGGCTTCCTTCCAGTAAATGCTTCTTTTAGGGTCATGTTGTCTAGAACTTTGTGAGGACTTCTATTTTGAATGTAGAGTACTATCATAGAGGCTTCTCCCCTTAAGAACTTTGGACGATCTTGGTCATGTAGCATGGCTCTTACAAATTCTTCAATAGATTGATTCTTCCTTTCAGCTACACCATTTTGTTGAGGATTATAAGGGAATATTAGCTCCCTCTTGATCTCAGCTTCCTTTGAAACGGCCACAGTTCTTTAGATGTATATTCTCCTCCATTGTCTGCGCTTAGGGTCTTGATCTTCTTTTCTGTCATATTCTCCACTTCTACCTTGAACTCTTGGAATTTTTCGAATACTTCATCTTTAGACTTCAAGAAATATATCCAGGTCTTTCTGGAATGATCATCAATAAATATTACATAGTATTGATGACCATCAAGAGATTTTTCTGACATGGGCCCACAAACATCAAAGTGGATTAGGTCCAAGATTTCCTTGGATCTTGTATCACTACTAGGGAATGGTTTCTTTACATTTTTGCCAAGGGCATGCCCTTCACAAACGCCTTCATGCTCTTCCCTTAATTCGGGTATACTTGTAACCATTTGATTCAAGGATGGCATTATGTAATGGAGATGGCCATACCTTCTATGCCATAACTCACAAGGATTAATGTCCAAATGTACAAAAGCTTGAGGTGGAGGAGTTAGAAGTATATACAACCTCCCCTCACGAATCCCAATAGTCCTTGCATTTTCTATACTACCTCCCTTTGCCCAAACAATTACTTTGCCATCAATAATGCTACCATGTCTCCTTTATCTTCTAAACAAGAAAAAGAGAGCAAATTCTTTTTCAAACTTGGAACATAGAGGATGTTGTTGAGATGAATGTTCCCATTGGTTTCCAGCTCTATGGAGGTAGATCCAATCCCTTGACCGAATAGCTATTTTTGTCTCCAAGTTCAACTTTATGAGAAGAGCTTTCTTTAGATAGGGTATTGAGATCTCCACGTTCACATGCCATATGCCTTGAAGCCCCACTATCGATTACCCATGTGCTTTCATCTTCAAATGAACCTGTAAGTGCAAAGTAGAGACTTACAGCCTTGATTTCTTTAGATAGAGCAGAGATGAATTTGGCGATGTGTCCTTTGATGGATTAGAAGAGACTCCTTAGTGCCTTGAGACCAACCTTCATGTACCTTGCCATTGAAAAGAGAGAGAAAAGACAGTTGCTACAAGAATGTCTCCAAACTAGAGTGCCAACAAACTGTGATCTTCAGGCTTCCTTTCTTCACCTTAGCTCTGATACCATGTTGAGAAACCAAGTGCTAGATATTTAATGCTTGATTCCTCTTTCTTGATAATTACTTGTGAATGTTAGTTGTCTTTTTATTAAAATTATGTTCTCTTCATCAAGCAATTATACAAAACTTCAGAGCATAAAGATCCAAAGAGACAAAGAACACCAAAAATTAAGCTCCAAGCCAGGGCAAAACCCCACAAGGGGGTAAACCCAACAACGCTTCTCTTATAAATCAAATCAAAATGAGATATCCAAGACCCAAGGCCAAGACCAAGACTGCCACAAAGATCCAAGTCAACCCTCCTCCAAGTCTCCTCCAATCAAGTCAAAGTCAACAAAAGTCAACGTTGGTCAAAATCTCTAAAATTTGGTCAAACCATAGAAAATTTCAGTCCCGCAATAGAGCCCGAATTTCAGCCCTATAACAGCCTCAGAAAAACCATAGAAACTTCACACATGTGAGCAAAACTAGGGCAGAAAACTCATCTTCTCTCTCTCCTTTGACTTTTGGTTGATTTTTCTTCTTGTTCTTGTACATAAATCGAAGTGATGTGATGAATGAGATCTTCCAAGAGGTTGAATTGTCTTGTATTTATAGCTGTCCAAGTGGGTCAATTCTGCCACATAGGCCGACTTGTCCAAGGAGGGCCGACTTGGTCTTGTGTTGACTCTTTGACTCAAAATAAAATTATCTTTATTTTCCTTACAAAATGTAATTATCTTTATTTTCCTTACAAAATGTCTAGATGGGACTTGACTCAAATACATATCTTTTGACTCTTAATAAATTCTTTTTGGCTCAATTGACTCTATAAGCATGAAGAACATGCTTTTGACCAAAAATAAAATAACAATAATGAATGTAATAAATATGTCAATGATAAAAAATTACATTTTATTACATTATAAAGACTGACACTAGTTACATTTTTCAACAAATTGGAAGGAAAATCAGTCCCATTTGATCAACATGATGGGCCTTGCCTCCAAAGGCACAATAGCGCCCACCTTTCCTATCCACTGAGAAGATGAATGGCCTCCCATCTTTCCTAAGGAAAGGCATATAATAAAAGGTCTTGGAAGCAAAGGGAGGAAAAGCATCTACAATAGGGCTTTGGGACTCCAAGCAACCGTCAACAAGGCTAACACCTCAGGGAAGAAGACTAAGGCACATTACCTAATAACTTATGATGATGCTCTCCTGGAACTACAGTGGCCTTGAAAATCTTGATAAAAGGAAGGGATTGAATCTACTACTCAAAACAAAAAACCAACAATGATAAAACAAAGAATTAAAGAAAAAAAAAAAAAAAAAAATCCTTTGCATCATTAAGAAATTGAACATGGTGGCAAGCAAACTGTGGAAAGTGTTGGAAAATAAAAAAAGCAGAAAGATTTTCTTTATGTTGATAATTACTTGTGATATTCATATGTTCTTAATAACTTTCTTATGTTCTTTTAGCTTAATTTATCAAGCAATTACCAAGACCATAACATGAAGATCAAAGACACCAAATGCAGGCGGACAGCCAAGGCAAAACCCCTATCTAGGGGAAAACCCAGTCAACAACTCTTCCTTTAATAGTTTCACGAGATGATCCAAGACTCCTTGACCTAGACACAGACTTCCTCCAATCACCAAGTCAGACTTTCCTTTATTCTACAGATGATAACCTTCCAGCAATGACTTCGACCTAGCAGCAACAAACTTTCGACTTCCCCAACAACAAAACTTCGATCCAACAAAAACTTCCAACCAACAAAACTTTGACCCAGCAGTAACTTCAACCCAACAATAACTTTGACCCAGCAGCAACTTCGACCCAGCAGAATCCATAGTTTCGACCTTCCCAGAAGCAGAACTTCGACCCAATAAACAACCTAGTAAATCCACACGAGTGAGAGAGAGATAAACCCAAAAACTTCGATCTTCCTTCTTCTAGCAGATCTCCTCCTTTTCTGCAACTTCGCATTTTTTCTTCTTCCTCTTCTTGGATATCAAACTTGTGTGAGAGTGAATCTTCCAAATGAATTGAACTACTTGTATATATACCCTTTTCTAGAGTTCGATTTATCCTCTTGTAGACCGACTTGGTGTGGAGGTGACAAATGACTTATTTTACTCAATAATAATTCCTTTTACATGATTCAAAAGCCCAAGAAGGGTCTCTTTAAATGGACAATGACTCTAATGACTCAAGACAAAACCTAGAAGTCCTCAATGGGGACTTTGACCTAAAACATGATGACCCAAGCATGAGGCCCATGCTTTAATAAGTCATATCAATAATTATAAAATTAGTAAGTAAGCCTACTAGCGATCCTACTGGAACCTCAAATTTCCATAATAAGAAGCAAGTTCAAATCAATCCATTAGATAGCGCTTCACTGTGAGGAAATTTCATACAAATCAGTTTTTCAATGTTTATGCTTCAAATAATTCTCTAGAAATGATAAATTGTTGGAACTCATAGATAAAATTGCTCTCCATTTCTATCTCTCAAGAAAATTTGATTTCAATCTAGTCCCAGACACAAAGGAGAAAAAAGGAGGCACCAATGTTCAGGATGCCTGTAGAGAGATGGTAGAGGATACAATGTCTCAATTTGGGTTCACTTATGTAATACCAAAAAAGATCAAAGGACAATAGCTTAATTCGTAGCTAGCAGATTTAATTGCCACTCCACCTGGGTTCTATTCTCCATAGACATGATATCTTATGTGGCAAAAATTTGAACATGTTGAAAATCATGACGAATAATTCCCATAAACCCGAAGGGGCAAGAAAATTTGAATATCTCAATATTGAGATGAATAGTAGCAGTTGTTGTGATTTGATCTTGGGTCTTGCCTAGAATAGTCCTCTGAAGTTACCAATTCACCAGCTATTATTAGAAAAAATGTAATACCAAAAAAGGAAATTTACTTGGACAAACAAGAATTGACTCAAGTTTTATAGTTGAGTGGCTTGACAAATGTTCGTTGCAAGAATATTTTCTTAATGAAGGGTTTTCTTGGGCCTCCTTCATTATCCCACAATCTATTTTTGATCAAACATATCTCCTTAAATACTTCAAATGCTGAAAATTATGAACCTCTTAGCAAAATCCAGTTGGATTATCAGCACATTGAAGATTGTATTTCCACTTCTTGACCAACCCCTCTTGAGATGTACAACTCAGAAGCTTACTTATGGGAATAAAAAACTAAGAGACTAGAAAAGGACATTGACGCTTGGATGAAGAAAAACATCTGAAAGAGAAATGAGGTCCAGAAATTTTTGGAAGGTGAGCTACAAAAAGCTCAAGGAAAAATTAAAGAAACTTGTTCCACCTCCCAATCAATCATTATCGAAACTGGACCAAAACCGGCGAAACTAGTTCATCTGAACGGTTTGGGCTCAAAATCAGTTCAGTTTGAGCTTCAAAAGTAGAATAGGCCAGTTTGGTACCGAACCGACAGACCTATTTCACCAAACCAGCCGATTCGGGACTAGTTCCGTGCAGTCCGTACCCATGCGGGCCAGCCTAAAAAGTTTGCCTTTTTTATTTTTTATATTTTCATTTGGTTAACCCAATTCTAATTTTCCCCTAGGCCAACCTAATATTCAAGCCTATGGCCCTAGTATTGCTATGCAGTTCATGGTAATGTTAAATTCTTAAAGTAAAAGTGACATTCTCCTTTACCTTTCATTTTCATCCTTTCACTTAAATTTTTAACATTACCATGAAATGACACAGGATGTGTGAGAGTGGCTCCAACCTCATTCGATTTCATGCGAAGAAAGTACAATTTTAGATTACACTCAAAATCCAACAGACTTAACATCTTTTCAGGATTTTAGGATTGGGGGAATTGCAACATTTCCATTAGATTTTGTCATGTACAAGGGTATGGAGCTAGTATTTAATAAAGAACACCAAGCACTCTATGCACTTTGATGTTAGTGGCATCAATTGTCGAACTCCTCTATCATGACTCTACTAAAAATGTACCCATCACTCAAACAAATCTTGATTTGACATGCTACATTTTCTCTATCTTATTTTAATGTTTAGAGGGCTATACTAATAATGAAGATCCCAATATAGGCATTGATTTTGATGATATGTAGGTATTTGTTGTAGCATGATTTGTTTTGGATCTTAAAGGCCATCTAAAGACTATATGTTGATGTATTGTCAATTCAGAGATGGATTGCACTCAATGCTATTTTGGTTATGTGCACCCTTACATGCTTTATAAATGAGAATTTTCGCTTATTTGTGTATAAATGGTTTGGATTCATAGGGATGCACATGGATATATAAATGAGAACCGCTTCCGACTAGTTCCTAGTCCACAAGGTTTTCCGGTCCAATCATCGGTTTAGTTCCGATAACATTGCTCCCAATCATTAAATGAGAGACCAGCGTAAATCTCTCCAATACTCAACTTTGAAAGGAGGATAAGGTAATATTATTAATCTCCAACAAGTGACTATAAAAAGGTCAAAGGGACTACTAGGGACATCAAAAACAATACTCAGTGGGAGTACAAATGCAGCTCCTATAAAAACATATATATCCTCTGAGGTCAAAAACCTAGAATCTAAAAGTTATCCTCAAAGAAATGCAAAGATACAAATCTAGGAGTCCCAAAGAAGAGAGGAAGCCAAAAAGAAATGTCTCAACAAAAAGCGTTGGCAAGATGTACTCAAACCCTAAAGGAGCCACTACTTGTTAATAAGGAGGGGGCTAATCTCTGGATTTGTCCTAACAGCTATTGTGATCTCTACTATCATCAAAGGCCGAAATAAAGAAACCCTAATCGATAATTGTCCTAATGCTCTTAACAATTTGGAGTACTAGAAGATCTAGATACAACATGTTGCCTAGAAAACCTACCCTCTAGCGAGATCTAGATAAGTGTGAAAGTGAGCACCTGCTATGAATGAAAGAGTTGTCTTGGGCACAAACTTGACACTATCACAAAGGTCTCATGGTGGGGGGTCATGGTTCCCTCAAGGTTTCATGGATTTGGAACCCAACGTGGTGTAACTGCTCTTTGTCTACCTCTTGGTGCCTCTATATGTGAGCACTAAGGAGGTGATCCCTCACATATAAATCCAAGCACTAGTAGTCAAGATGTTAGTGTCCTATATTATAGTAATCAAATTCAAGCTTAGTTTTTTCATTATTGTTGTCAATCAGATGATACTTTGTATTGATGTGCAGGGTTCGATCATGGAACTTTGGGTTCTTGGCCAACTTTATTGTAGAAATACTCTCAATCAAAAGAGGAGTTGAATCCACTTGTTTCTCCTACAAATCTTCCAGAATTTTCCTGAGCCACACAATTTCCTTCGTTGCTTCAGTTGTTGCCACATATTCTGCCTCAGTTGTGGAATCTGCTAGAACTGATTGTTTGCATGACCTCTAGGAGAAAGCTCATGATCCAAGACTCATAACATAACTTGAAGTATATACTCCAGTTTCTTTATCTCCATCAAAATCTAAATCAGAGTACCCAATCAAGTTGAAGTCATCCACCTATGTATACTTGAGTCAAAAGTCTTATGTTCCCTTCAAGTACTTTAGTGTCGAGAATTCAATAGGGCAGTAAGTAGGTTAATTCTCTTAACTTGATAACTATTTGTGTTACCTTTTTACTTATTAGCTTTGTTCCTTATTATTATAGCGTGTGAAACATCAAACAGCTACCAAAACAATAAGAACAATGCACAGTATATAGGTTGCAAGCCAGGGCCAAATACCCTCCTCTTGAGGGGAAAACCTGTAAATCTCTTCTCTTGTTATAGATTCTTCAATTGACAAATACCATGACCTAGAGACTCAGACAAATACCCTCCAAGATCAAGATCAACTCAACCTCCTGTTGTAGTGACTTTGACCTCCCATAGTAGATTCGAAATTCTAGCTCATGGCAACTGTGGTTGCTTTGATCTCCCTCGAATAGCCTTCTCCTCCCTTCGCTTGCCTTTCCTTGAGTCTTAGGTCTAATGAAACGCCCTAAGAGACCTTCGCTTGTATTTCCTTCTCTTCTTCTTCCAAGATCAAACCAGAGATAGTCCCAACACAGAAACCCTAACTTTGACCTTCTCAAGAGAGAGAGATCTAGCCCAAGCACTTCAAATTCTTCGTACCCTCTTCTTCGACTTCTTCTCTTCCTCTTCTTTGTATAGAATGAGATGAGTGAATGTGTCTAATGGAGGACGAGTTCCTCTCTATATATAGGCTCTTCCAAGTTCCAAGGGGTAGATGTGGCTCTTCATGTAGGCCGACTTGATCTTGGAGTTATTTTGACACTTTAAAGACAAAATATTTTTTTCTTTACAAGATACAATGTGCCCATAGGGTCTTCAATATATGGCAATGACTCTTTAACCTAGGACAAACTTTAGAAGCACTCAATGGGTACTTGACCTATAAAATAAAAGAACTTGAGCATGAAACCCATGTTTCAATAACAATTTATTTTCATTTTATTATTTACAAGAATACATTCCATACTTATGAAGACCGAACCTAGTTACACATTCTTCAACGTTTAGAACTCTTTTTGCAGCATACCAATGACCCTCACAAGGCTTTTGCATAACATCGAGAGGATTCCAATAGCAAATGAAATGTTTGATCTGGTAGTAGTCAAGTAGTTGAGACTTCCTACGAGTTGTTTGTACTTTGTTGCATCCTCAAATTCTTTTCCTTTAGTGGATGTGAGCTTTAAATTATGTTCCATTGGAGTAGTCAAAGGATTGCACTCGTCCATGCCGAACTTGTTCAATAGATCTCCAATGTGTTGATTTCTGATAGCATCGGATCTGCTCTACGCCTCAAAATTTGCAAGGAGGCTAGGACACATGTATTCCAGAATACCCAAAAATCGTTTTGGGAAATTCCACTCGGAGACAGTTTTATTAAAATAATTAATTTTTTTAACGGATTGCCTAAGTCTAAACTTAGGAAATTAAAATAATTAAAGGGTATTAATGAAACTGGGTGTGAATATTCTAGAAGAAGATGGAGATCGGTCAATATGATTTGAGCCATTGATTAGATTCTAATCTTGGTCGTTGATTACTCAACTAAAAAATAAGGAATTCGATGGCAATGACTCTTTAACCTAGGACAAACCCTAGAAGCATTCAATGGGTGATTGACCTATAAAATAAAAGAACTTGAGCATGAAACCCATGCTTCAATAATAATTTCTTTTCATTTTATTATTTACAAGAATACATTTCATACTTATGAAGACCGAACCTAGTTACACATTTTTCAACATTTAGAACTCTTTTTGCAGCATACCAATGACCCTCACAAGGCTTTTGCATAAACCTGGAGAGTGGAGAGGATTCCAACAACAAATGAAATGTCCGATCTGGTAGTAGTCAAGTAGTTGAGACTTCCTACGAGTTGTTTGTACTTTGTTGCATCCTCAAATTATTTTCCTTCAGTGGATGTGAGCTTTAAATTATGTTCCATTGGAGTAGTCAAAGGATTGCACTCATCCATGCCAAACTTGTTCAATAGATCTCCAATGGGTTGATTTCTGGTAGCATCGGATGTGCTCTAAGCCTCAAAATTTGTAGGAAGGCTAGGACACATGTATTCCAAAATACCCCAAAATCGCTTTGGGAAATTCCACCCAGAGACAGTTTTATTAAAATAATTAATTTTTTTAATGGATTACCTAAGTCTAAACTTAGGAAAATAAAATAATTAAAGGGTATTAATGAAACTGGGTGTGAATATTCTAGAAGAAGATGGAGATCGAGTCAATATGATCTAAGCCATTGATTAGAATCTAATCTAGACCGTTGATTACTCAACTGGAAGATTATAAGAAGGACTTCGATGGGCATTTGGAAAACACATCGAGTGAGAGATCAAAGATCAATTTTCTCAACAGAGCAGCGCAGCAGTTGCCGAACAGGTCATCGAGAGGATTTCTTTCAGTGAGGGGTAGGGATAGTTTTCTGGTTGGAGAGTTTCTTAATCTGGGGATACATTGCAGAGGAGGCAGAGAAAGATCCAGAAGAGGTAGCGCAGTGCCACGCAAAGGCAGAGCAAAGCTTCAGAGGGAGTCCGAGATTCGGCTAGGAAGTTGAGTTCCAGAGCCAGAAGCTAGGGTGTGAGGCCAGAGGGCCAAAGGAACGAAGTTCCAGACAGCCGAAGATTTATGGAAGAGGTGACGCAAACCCAGAGAGGCTGACGCAGAGGTTGCGCAAAGCCAGCATGGGGCTAGACATCTAGGGCCCGGATCAGTATCGGTTTGCCAATGATAGTGTGAGGTATTTCTCACTAATTCTCTGCCAGTCAAATTCTCTGTATCGGATAGCCAGTAAGGCATCCAAAGATTGTATTCAAAAGCTACTCATAATAATACAAACCTTCAGCTGCTACATCGGTTCTCCGGCATTGGGTTTGTCTGGGGACATTTGTCCAAAACCAACGGTGTTACTTGTGTGTGTTATTTCCTTTTTGCTCAGTTCTTGTTTCCGCATATTATTTAAGTTGTGAAGGTTGCAGTGGTATTTATTTCGATGTTTACCATATAATATTGTAAATAACTTGATTCAATAGGAGAAATATAATAAGTTGCTGCAGTAGTGATTCGGGGTTTCCGAATTTTCACATGGTATCGGAGCACAGGTGAAGGAGAAGAGCAGCCCGGAAGAGTCGAGCATTGAAGAGAAGGAGGGAGATCGAAGTGTTGCGTAAGCAGCAGATCGAATCCCCAAAGGGATTGCGCAGTCCAGGCCTGGAGGGTAAGATTCTCAAAGAAGATCCCTCTCTGAGTGAGTTGACATAGAGGTAAGATTTCCAGATCGAGATTTGTCAATGGCAAAGGGGGCAACGCAGCAGAAGCTTCAACGTAGAGCAGTGTTCAAGTGAGACGCAGTTTTTTGCAGCAATTGCTAGGGCAGAAAGACGTCAAAAGAAGGAAGGAGACACTTTTTGAGGGAATTTCTTCCTCGGAGAATTCCTAGCCAGGGAATTTGATTTCTCAATTGTTGAACAGCAGTAGAGAGGAGTTGATCTACTAACTCCAGCAGGGAGTGCGTAGGCCAGCCTAGCAGCAGCGTAGAGGAGACAGGAGGCACTTCAAAATTTTGTTGGCAGAGATGGCAGCTAATGGGCTGAGAGATCAAGGTCGGTTGCACGGAGCATCCAACTATGTGATCTGGAAGAATAGGATCTCCTACCTTTTTGGATGAGCATAATCTCAAAGCCTATGTCGATAGTGTTGTCGCTGAACCTGCACAGTGCAGATGCAAATCCACTCAAGAAGTACAAGGCTGAGATAGGGAAGGCCAAGTGGTTGATCCTCGACGGAGTGAAGGATCACGTTGTATGTCACATTACTGGCAAAGGGACTGCCAAGGAGATGTGGGATGCCTTGGCTACGTTGCATCAGGGATCTTCCGAGCAGCAAAAGATGTACTTGGAGGAGAAAATGAGATCCACGAGGACGTAGAAGGGGGAACGCATTGATTTGTTCCTATCGAAGCTTCAAGAGGTCTGAGACTCATTAGCAGCTCTAGGATCAGGGCCTCGGCCCACTGAGATGGTGAGGTTGGCCTTGAATTCAGTCTTAGAAGAATGGCAAGTGTTTGTCCAGAGTATCCTGGGCAGAGAGAGATTATCGGATTGGGAGGGGTGTGGGCTGCTCTTCAGCAGGAAGAGATGAGGCGAGACTTAGTCAAGTGCAAACTCGATAGCAACAGCATCAGTGGGATGAAGCCCAAGGAGGAGGAAGAAAATGCAGCCCTTGCATCAAAGGGGCAGCAGGAGCAGCGTAGGCAGAAGGACGTCTCAAAGATCAAATGTTTCTAGTGTGGTGAATTTGATCACTACGCTACACAGTGTCCGCTCAGGAAGAAGGGCAAGGACGAGAAACATGATCCGCAGACTGCAACTGCTAAGCTCGAGGAGGAAGGGTTTGCCATGATTGCCCAGATACCTCCAGGGGAGAGGTGGGGTAATATAGTACTGTAGTTCGAAAGAACTGCAGAGGGGCAGGATCCTTGAGGAATCCACCTCTTGGATCAATACCTTGCTATGAGAGCCCATATCAGAAGTAGCAGGATGGACCAGTGTCAATTGGTGCAGAGAAGTGTCGAAGTGACAACTGTAGTGACTAGGAGGGCCAGAGACTGAGCAGCGCAGAGCAGAGTTGGCAGCCGTGCAGTTGGCACAGTGCAGAGTCAGCAGCAATGCAAAGACTTCAGAGGGTCAGCACATAGACTAGCAGCAATCAGAACTCTAGCAACAAATGCATCATGCTCAACACTTGTTCAGTATTTTAGATGCTTTTCCATTGTTGTTGCAGCAACAGCAGTTGGAGAGGGTTGCAGTGTAGATGTAGCGTTGGCAGTGGTAGGGCCAGTAGCAGCACAGATACAGCATTTGCGCAGCAGTTGGTGGGCAATGATGTCGGACATCAGCAGCGCAGAGGGAGATGTTACAGAGTTTGGGTGATGCTTCAGCAAGTTGCATTATTAGAGCACATTCCTCGCTAAGAGAGAGTGTTGATTTTTGGTAGCATCAGATGTGCTCTAAGCCTCAAAATTTGCAAGGAGGCTAGGACACATGTATTCCATAATACCCAGAAATCGTTTTGGGAAATTCCACCCGGAGACAGTTTTATTAGAATAATTAATTATTTTTAATGGGTTCCTAAGTCTAAACTTAGCAAATTAAAATAATTAAAGGGTATTAATGAAATTGGGTGTGAATCTTCAACAAGAAGATGGAGATCGAGTCAATATGATCTAAGCCATTGATTAGAATCTAATCTGGGTCGTTAATTACTCAACTGGAAGATTATAAGGACTTCGATGGGCATTTGGAAAACACATCGAGTGAGAGATCAGAGATCGATTTTCTCAAGAGAGCAACGCAACAATTGCCGGAGAGGTCATCTATAGGATTTCTTGTAGTGAGGGGCAGGGATAGTTTTCCGATTGGAGAGTTTCCTGATCCGGGGATACATTGCAGAGGAGATAGAGAAAGATCCAGAAGAGGCAGCCCAATGCCACGCAGAGGCAGCACAGAGCTTCAGAGGGAGTCTAAGATTCAACTGGGAAGTCGAGTTCCAGAGCCAGAAGCCGAGGTGTGAGACCGGAGGGCCAGAGGAACGAAGTTCCAGATAGCAAAAGATCTATGGAAGAGGTGAGGCGAACCCTAGAGAGGCTGACGCGGATCTACATAGGCTAACGCAAAGGTTGCACAGAGCTAGCGTGGGGCCAAACATCCAAGGCTCGGATCAATATCAGTTCGATAGTGATAGTGTGAGGTATTTTTCACTGGTTCTTTGCCAGTCAGATTCTCTGTATCGAGTAGACAATAAGGTATCCAAAGATTGTATTCAGAAATTACTGCAATATAATAAAATCCTCAGCTACTGCACCGGTTTTCCCGCATTGGGTTTTTTAGGGGACATTTGTCCAAAAACAATGGTGTCACTTGTGTGTGTTATTTCTTTCTTGCTCAGTTCTTGTTTCCGCATATTATTTAAGTTGTAAAGGTTGTTGTTGTTGTATTTATTTCGATGTTTACCGTATAATACTATAAATAACTTGATTCAATAGGAGAAATATAAATAGTTGTTGCAGTACTGATCTGGGGTTTCCGAATTTTCCCACAATGTACTTCTTCTGAGAGAGGAATATAAACTTCGGATGTTGGGTTACTTCAATACCAAGATAATAGTGAACATATCCCAAATCTGTCATTTCAAAGCCTTTCCTCAGTTCTTTCTTTGTGGATGCAATGTAATTCTCATTGTTCCCTATCATCAAAAGATTACCTACATACACCACAAGATAAACAACAGTTTTGTCAACTTTCTTGACAAACAAAGTTGCATCATCAAGATCATAGTGTTTGAAATTGAGTTTCAAAAGATGCTCAATCAATTCTCGTACCAAGCTCGCGGTGCTTGTTTGAGGCCATAAAAGGATTTGACAAGCTTGCGTACTTTGTATTCCTAACCATTCAAAACAAATCATTCTGTTTGGGACATAAAAACATTATCTTTCATATCTCCATTCAGAAAGGCAGTTTCTACATCCATTTGATGGACCTTCCAACCATTTTGAGCTATCGAGGCAAAGAGTGTTCAGATGGTAGCCCATTTTGTTGTGGGGGAAAAAGTCTCCTCATAATCGACCCCTTCCTTTTGTGCAAGTGCTTTTGCTACGAGCCTAGCTTTATGCTTGTCAAGTGAGCCACTGCATTATACTTATTCTTGAAGACCCACTTGCAGTATATTGGTTTGGTTCCCAATGGAGGATCAACCAACTTCCAAGTGCCATTCTTTATCAAAGCATCATATTCTTTCTACATCACTTCTTTCCATTCATCATGAGAAGCGACTTCTTTGAAGGAAGTTGGTTCGAAATATGTAGACAAATTTAAATCACAGTCATAAATAACATCAAAATCAACATGTGGATCAAGATTGTCTACTTCACCTCCATTCTATCCAACAAAGCTTATTGTCCCTGTCTTTCCAACCTCATCAAGACGAACACTTTCAAGTGTCTTTGTGAGCCATTTTGGAGGACCTTTTCGGGATGGCCCAGGCTGCTCAGATGACTGAGATGGAGCTAAATCAAGATTTAGCCTCCCAATTCTCTCAATCACATCACTCAAGGTGTCTTTAAGATCAGTGGTTGGAGCTTCGTGAGGGGGAGTAAGTGTTTCAAAAGGAGATTCCTCAGATTGATCCAGTATAGGGATCCCCCCTTCAAGATGTGGAATCAACCCTTGAAAAGGCTTTGCGTGCTTGAATCTGTCCAAGTGATCAAGTTGTCGCTCAACAACATTGTCAATCTTGGAAGATTCAAGAAAGATCACACCTCTAGATATTATAACTTCTTATTTACTTCATCATAGAGACGGTATGCTTTGGAGAAAGATCACATCTCTAGATATTATAACTTCTTATTTACTTCATCGTAGAGACAGTATGCTTTGGAGGTATCTGAGTATCCCAAAAAGATACATTTTTGACTCCTTGCACCGAGTTTGTTTCTTTGTTCCTTAGGTATCAAGGCATAACAGGTGAAACCAAATGGCAAAAACCCTGAGATGCCTCACTGAAGGAATGTGGTTATACCACATTTCATACGAAGTTTTGTTTTTCAGAGCGTGAAATGGACACCTATTCTTTATATACACAGCACATAGAACTGCATTAGCCCAAAACATCAGGTTAACATTTTTGAAAAACATCATTGAACATACCATATTTAAGATTGTCTTCTTCATCCTTTCAGCTACATCGTTCTGTTAGGGATTATAAGGCACAATTGTTTGATGTTTGATCCCATGTTGGCAAAGGTAGTTTTCAAATTCATTTGAAGTATATTCTTTTCCATTATCAGTACGAATAGAGCCAATATGAGATTGTGTATCAATTTCAATCCATGCATGAAATTTCTTGAAAGTTTCAAAGGCTTCATATGTGTTCTTAAATAATATACCCAACACATTCTGGTGTAGTCATCAATAAATGTCATCATGTATTTATTACCATTTGCAGAAGGAACAGGCATTGGGCCACACAAATCAGAATGAATGAGTTCAAGCTTTCTATGTGCTTTAGAGTGAGAATCATGAAAAGAATGTTTGTTGCGCTTTCCTAAGATACAAGCATCACATTGCTTAAGTTTCCTAGGAATTGTAGGCACCAGTAACACCATTTTTCTTCAACAAATGAAGGTTGTCATTGTTCAAATGTCCAAATCTAGAATGCCATAAAAGACTTGATGGAAGTGTACCTTCATCATAGTGAGAACTATATGAAAGTTTTGTGCACGAGCTGAGGTTCCTTGCAGCTTCAGAGTTTTTCTTCTTCTATCCCAGTGATGACAAGTGAGTTGTCTGATACTTTTCTAACCTCAACCTTACCATCAAATATGTGAATGGAGTGTCCTTGCTAGCAAGATGTGGACCAAAGATAGCAAGTTCTCCTCAACTCCGAGAGGTAGGGAACATCATGGAGAAAAAAGTTTGGAAGACCAAGTTGTTTGAGCCTGATGGTGCCAAGGCCTGATGGCTTGAGTTTTTACTTGTCTGCAAAATAGACTGCTCCATCAACATTGTCAGTGAATTCTTCAAAGAAATCTCTTCTAAAAGTCATGTGGCAAGTTGCTCCTGAGTCAAGCAACCAAGCATCTTTCCATGAAGCAAGTGAAGCATTAAATAAGTCTTCAGTTACTCCAATGCTCCAATGTGCAACAACATAATGAGCGGACTCGTGTGATTTACCTTTCCCTTTATCTGATGATTTTCCTTTATCTCCATCCCTTTACTGTCTAATCTTGTCCCATGAGAGCTTACATCTAGAAGCATCATGTCCATTTCTATTACATCGTATGCAATGAAGATTAGGCCTTTCTCCTTGGAAATGTCTACCCCCTATTATTCTTCCTTCCTCGTCCTCTTCAGCCACCTCTTCGTCTAGAAGAATCTTGTGCCTGATTCTTCTCTTTTTGTGGAAGGCATATATCTTCTTCAGGAGACTGAATAGTTATCTTCTTCTTCCCAAAAGCTTTCTCTCTTTCAGCAAACTTGTCCACAAGAGAGTCAAAAGAAATCTCTGAAAGTTTACCACTAGGTTGTAATGACTCAAGATAATGAGAATAAGTGGGATACAATGCCTAGTGGCTTCTATATCATGCATAATGGCTCTTATCTCAAAGGCTGAGGCAAGGGAATCATCATCCTTCAATTATAAATTAAACAATTTGATCATCAATTGAACAACTTCAAGCTCAGAGTGTGAGCCACATAAATCTTTCAGCTTCTTTAAGGCTTCAAAAGTATTTGTAAATGGCATAATATGACGACTCACCTCTTCATTGACTATGTTGCAATCAAAGCATAGGCCTTGTTGTTCTTGTTCTCTCAAATGGCAAGCTCCTTGTCAGAAGTGGGCTTTTTAGGAGGACTGCCTCCTTCTCCTTCACAAACTCCTTTTCACAACTCATTAAAATCAAGGTGTGCTTTATCTTCATGGACCACTGACAGTAGTTCTCTTTGACAAAGAGAACTACTCCAACTATGGAGATGAGTGAATGCATCATAAAAATCCTGAATTGCACCCTAAATAGTCAAAAAAAAATCTGAAATGTCTCTGCAATAAAACTGACATGCCTTTTATATATATAGACCATCCAACTTGTTCCATTATCTGTTCAGAGCAAATATATGTATTTCAACACACCAAATATATAACATATATGTATTGTATCCAATTCAAAATATATATATGCCAATCATATATTATATACCACAGCCTCAACATATAAAAAGGATTTCGAATGCATAAACTTTAACTTATGCATAAACCATCATATATCTGGATTCTGAACCATATCCAAGCTTTATTTTATAAATGGCCTTCAAAAACGAGCATAACCAATGCATTTTATATGCCATCCACACTATATACACAGTTTTCAAAGTATATTTGACACCATCACACGGCCTTCAACAAAAAAACACATACCATTATTCAACGAACAACCACCATGGTCGGAGAATTTAACACACAATTTAAACAGTCAAATGCACAGATAGCGCTCCTCCAAATGATCACAAGCTCAATGGGGGCCGCGGGCACACGAACTTTGTTATATGGTCGGTCTTCAAAATATATCAGCCTTTACATCAAGCAATCACACCAGCATAACGCACATCAGCATAGTTCAAGCATGTATTTTTCAGAAGGGAGTTATAGCATACAACCTTCAAAGGTTGGTGTTTAAAAAACATTCAACGCACAGAATTCATGCCATACATATGCCGATCAATGGAGCTCAACGTATTTGAACACAGTCATGGCCTTCCAGTTCAACGCAAAGGAGTAGCACAGCCAGATTTTACAACTATACTTTCACAGCCAACATATTCACCAGCAGACGGAGGACGGAGTATTCAGGACAGAGGATAATGGCAGAAAAATAGGAGTTACAGGATAGAGGGAAACTAAAAATGGGGGTTGGCTCTGATACGATGCCAGGCCAGGCATTGGGTAACTCCACGAATGTGCATTTTAATAAGAGAAATCAATAATATACACAAGGAGAGGAGACTCTTGGGATTCTTCTTCCAATGACTCTTCATCTTCCAATGATTCCATATTTTCCTATTTACAATATCTATATGAATTTCCCAATCCCTTAGGATTAGGTGTCAAAAGTAAAGAGCCCCTGCCCAAGGAGGATTGGGAATTAAGGATCCCAAATTGATGAATGTGGCATTGGGAACCAAATCTGACCAGTGGAAGGAAATAATAATTAAAATCTATTTCAGTGGATCCAAGAACTTCATTCTCAATAAAATGAACCCTTCTTTTGGATGCCCTATCCTAAAACCTATTGTAAATGCTATCTATTTGATCAAGAATTCATTATTATGGTCGTTGATGAACCATTGTTAAATTTGGCAACTAGGGCCAAACTTCACCTTGGACAGCTCATATGATGCAGCTGATATTTTTATTGGATTCCTGTCTTCGAGAGGTGTAGGATTGATCTAAAGATCATCCCATTCTGACATGTACAAATGGAATTATGAATTTATTTTGATTATGGACAAATTGTCAAGGTTGGCCAGTCATCTAATTTGCACCTCAACGTTGCATATAAATTCATGAGGCCTCCTCCTCATTTTGGCACTTCACTCACTCACACATCTCTCTCTCCTTGATTGGGTACGGATTTCTGAGGCTTTTCTCTCTCGACACGTGCGAAGAAAGGATTGTACTTTTTCTATTCCTATGTTGACCAGAAATTGCCGAACACTGTTTTGACCAACATTGACTAGCATTGATCAATTTTGGACTGCGGTTTTGTGTGGGGTATCTCTGTTTGGGTAGGCTGCAGTTTTGAGCACAAAAATCGAGGGTGTTTGACCAACGTTGACTAGAAGGGCTTACTGTTGCATTGACTTTCATTAACCAAATTTTACTGGACTTTTTCGGACTGTTTTTGGGCTTATTTGACTAGCTGTTGGAGGTCGAGTTGACCAAGTTTGACCGAGCTGTTTTGGAGGTTAAAATCTGCCCTGTTGACCAGTGTTGACTTTCTGATTAGTGCTTTTTGTTTCTGCTGTTTGACCAATCAGATTTCACTGTGATTGGGCAAGTGAATATTGTATATTGTACTCTCTCTCTGCTAAACTTTTAAAGAATTATAAGAAGAATTGATCAAGGGTTTCCCCACATTGGGATTGTCCCTGGCTGGTGCCATATCTTGTGTCCTCTTGTCTTGGCTTGTCTTCTACTGTTATTGTTTATGATCTATGTGCATTCTACTATCATTATCATGTGATTGTTAAACTGGATATTGATATTGGGCTGATAAAGAAATTGAAGTAAAATTGCTCTAAGCATAGAATATACCATTGTTATCTAAAATTAACATGGTATCAGAGGTGAGGTGAAGACAAAGCCCAAGCAAGAGTGAAACTGAGATCAAGGACAAGACTCAATGGCCTCCACATCCTACTTCAAGTCTAATGACAAGCTTCATGATAAGTCTGATTATCATGCATGGAAGATGTCTCTTAATTTGACTTTAGAAGAGCAAGATGTTATGGATTATGTGCAGGGAAAGATTTTGGAACCTCCTTCATATGCATCAGCTGCTGCTAAGACAAAGTACAAGAAGGGTGA
This sequence comes from Pinus taeda, assembly GCA_000404065.3. NCBI lineage: Eukaryota > Viridiplantae > Streptophyta > Pinopsida > Pinales > Pinaceae > Pinus > Pinus taeda. The sequence goes on along the minus strand of APFE030105074.1, from coordinate 183,540 downwards.
AGTTAAAGCAAAGAAGATCATCAGGGATTCTATTCATAAGCATTTAGTTGCTTACATCTCCGATTTGAACACATCAAAGGAGATATATGACAGGTTGGTTGGCATGTTTAAATCTAGCAATACAAACCAAGTTCTTTTCCTCAAGAACAAGCTGAAGGATATAAAGGGAAGAAATGAAGACATTCAATCCTACTTCATGAGGATTACTGAGATCAAAAATGACCTTCTTTTGATTGGAGAAACTATTGCTGATAGGGAGCTTACTCTCATTGCCCTTGGAGGACTCCCTCGTGAATGGCACGTGTTCAACACCACTATTCTTAACAACGACAGGATTCCAGGTTTTGAAGAATTGTTGACTAGATGTTCTCAAGAAGAAACAAGGATGATGGAACTATATATGCCTTCAAATAGGAATGATCCTATTGCATTCTCCACTCATGCTAAAAAGAAGAACAATGCAGGTTCAAACAAGCAATGTCATGGAAGGTCGGGTTTCAAAAATGGAAGGAAGGGAAGATGCTTCATTTGCAACAAGTTTGGCCACTATGCTAGGGACTGTCCTAATAGAAGGGATACACCTCATGATGATGACAGCCACAACAACAACAATTTCAAGAGCAACAGCAATCAAAGAAATGGCAAATTCAAAAACTGAGGAAAAAGGAATGCTCCCGCTCCTCATCAATGAAATGGCCGCCCTCCCAAGAGATCAAGAAACACCAAGTATGATGAATCTAATGTTGTTGATAACAAGCAAAAAGAATTTTATCTTATATCTGCCCTGTCCTATGCATCTTCTCCGGACACTTTGGGAAATTGGTTGATTGATAGTGGTGCCTCAAGGCACTTCACTAGTATAATGAAGCTCTTTCAAATCTGATTGAAAAGGATACAAATTTGGAAATTATCCTTGGAGACAAGGCCACCTATCCCGTGAAGGGAGTTGGGAATGTCACTCTTCAATTGAATCAAGGTAACACCATATATTTACAAGAAGTACTCTATGTACTCGATCTAAAGAAGAACCAGGTATCTATCTTGGCGATGGAGGAAAAAGGATTTAAGGTGCCATTCATTGATAGAAAGGTATGTGTGTGGAATAAAAATTTCAAAGATGCATTTACACTTGGATTCAGGGTTGATAGCCTATATCAAGTTGGAGGAAGTCCACTGGGAGCTATGTCTTGCAACACATCACTTCAATCTGAATTATGGCACCGGAGGTTTGCTCATCTACATTATAAGGCTATACCCGATGTGAGGAAGATGTTGGCAAGTATGCTGGAATTTAAAGTAGAACATGAAGGTGTTTGTCAGGGGTGTGCCGAAGGAAAGCATATAAGGGGACCATTCCCCTCAAGTGGTAGCAAGACTACCGACATATTGCAATTGGTTCATTTTGATCTATCTGGTATGATGCCCGTGAACTCATTAGGAGGATATCTATATTATGCTATCTTTATGGATGATTTCTCTCACAAGACTTGGATAAATTTCTTGAAGAAGAAGGACAAAGTATTCTCATGGTTTCGTTCTTTCAAAGCTTTGGTCGAAAATCAAACCGGGAAGAAGATCAAAATATTGAGGACCGATAATGGTACCGAATATGAATCAAATGAGTTCAATAATTATTGTAGAGAAGCTGGCATTAAGAGGGAGACTACTACCGCATATACTCCTGAGTAAAATGGTGCTGCTGAAAGGAAGAATTGTTCTATTGTAGAAGCCACTCGTGCCATGCTTCACAATCAGAGCCTTATGGAGTTCTTATGGGCTGAAGCTGCAAACACCGCCGTGTATGTTCAAAATATATGCCCTCATCAAGCGTTGGACTCCAAAACTACCGAAGAAGTTTTCACCAGTAAGAAAACTGATGTTTCTCACTTTAGAATTTTTGGTAGTCCCGTATATTTTCATGTGCCGAAAGAAAAGAGAAGCAAATTGGATGCTTCTGAAGAAAGGAACATTTGTGGGCCACAGTGAAACTTCTAAGGCATATATAATCTATGTGCTTGGTCAAAGAGAACTGGAGATAAGTCATGATGTCACCTTCGATGAGGATGTTGCCCTTGGGAAGATTAGTAACCTTCCTCTTCCAAGGAAGGACAAAGAAGCAGATTCAGGAAAGTAGGGTAAAGGGCCGGATGAGCCAATGCCCGATGTTGAAGGACCAATGGATCCCATTGATCCACCCCCTCATGAGCCCTCCTCCTCAAAAGGGAGACCCTCATGGCTTAGGGAGACTCTCGAAGATGCTGAGAGACATGTTGCACCTAGGGGGACATTTCGTGAAAGCAAGAAGCTGAATAGGTACCAAGGGTACTTAACTACGATGAGCACCTTCATTCAATTTGAGCCGTGCACATTCGAAGAAGTTGCAAAGCACCAAGTTTGGAAGGATGTAATGAACGAAGAGTATGAGTCGATTATGAAGAATGATGTTTGGGATGTGGTCCCTAGACCCAAGGACAAATCCATTGTCACCTCGAAATGGTTCTACAAGATCAAGCATGGAGCTTATGGAAGTGTTGAAAAGTTCAAGGCCAGATTTGTAGCTCGAGGTTTCTCTCAAAAGGAAGGTGTAGATTATGATGAGATATTTGCACCGTTTGCCTACTACACCACCATCCATTCGATTATAGCCCTTGCTACTTCGCAAGGATGGAATCTACACTAGATGGATGTCATGATTGCCTTCTTGCATGGTTCACTTAAGGAGGAAGTCTATGTAGAATAACCTGAGGGGTTCAAAGTTCAAGGTCGTCAAACACATGTATGCAAGTTAAAGAAAGCCCTCTATGGGTTGAAACAAGCACCCCAAGCTTGGTATGAGAGAATCGATAGCTATCTAATGAAGTTGGGATTTACGAGAAGTGAAGTTGATCCGAACCTTTTTTTTTAAGGTTGAGAATGATAGACCTCTCATCTTGGTACCTTATGTGGACGATCTCTTTCTGACAGGTGCAAACCCTGTTATTATCAATGTAAGAGGGAGTTGGCTTCCGAATTCGAGATGAAGGACCTAGGATTGATGCAATACTTCCTAGGGTTGGAGGTCTGGCAAAAGCCAGGTGAGATTTTCCTTTCTCAAGAAAAATATATTGTGAAGATACTTGAAAGTTTTGGGATGCTGGACTGCAATTTCGTGACTATTCGGATGGAACTTAACTTCAAGAAGTTATGCGGAAGTGTTGTTGTGCCCCATTTGGGAAATCCTTCTGAGTATCGTCAACTCATGGAGGCCCTGATGTTCTTGGTGAACTCCCGTCGAGACATATGTTTTGCAGTGAATACATTGAGTCAGTTTATGGTCGAGCCTCATCACATACATTGGATTGCTGCCAAGAATCTCTTAAGATATCTTTGGGGCACAATCAATTATGGACTAAGATACACTGCCAAGAATGTGAGGCTCCATGGTTAGTCTGATGCACACTGGGCTGGCAATGTGGTGGATCGTAAAAGCACATCTGGAAGTTGCTTCTCTCTAGGTTCTGCTTCGATATCATGGATGAGCAGGAAGCAAAAGTCGGTTGCATTAAGCACCGCTGAGGCTGAATAGATTGTTGCTAGTATGGCCTCCTGTGAAGCTGTTTGGTTGAGGAAGCTCTTTAGTGAGTTGTTTGGACATGTGTTGTATACCACTGTGATCTTCTGCAACAACCAGAGCGGGATTCGTCTTTCGGAGAATCCCGTGTTTCATGACCGCTCCAAGCATATTGATATCAGGTACCACTTTAGCCGGGATATGGTACAACAGGGAGCAATAAGGCTCCGTCATATTGGGACTGATGATCAGGTCGCTGATATTCTTATGAAGCCCCTGGGGAAGGTCAAATTCTTAACCTTCCGTGAACGACTTGGAGTCGTGCAGAGACCCTCTTATGAGGGTCCCGTATGAGATGGACGTTGAGCTCTGCGAGCTTCCGAGGGCTTCGGGTACTTCTTGGAGCGATGAGCGACCATAGGGTTAGTGGTTCACCTTCCCCTAATGATGTGCGATGTATAGAGTGAGTGGTTCACCTTCCCCTGTGATACCCCATGGTGACATATGCATAGGTTGAGTGGTTCACCTTCTCCTATGGCATATGAGCAAGATGAGTGGTTCACCTTCTCTTGTCGGCACATCCTACCCATGCAATTCGGGACTCATGGGAAGTAACTCTCATCTAGCCAATGAGTAGGGAAATGAGGATAGGGACCATAGTACTACCGTACTCCCTGTGCTAGGATGTTGATATTGATATGGGAAAAATGGAAACTGACTTCGGGTCAGTTAAGAGTGGTATGACACACTCTCTATTATTGGAGACTGACTTCGGGTCAGTGGAGAATGGTATGATACATTCTTGATCATTTCTTTTTTCTTCATGGTTCAGCAGAGTAGAGCAGAGACAGGGATGGTACAGATTGTCAGACAGTTTGGCAGGTGAAGTTCTCCCTAGTTGAGAGGGAGTGTTAAATTTGGCAACTAGGGCCAAACTTCACCTTGGAAAGCTCATATGAGGCAGCTAATATTTTTATTGGATTCCTCTCTCCAAGAGGTGTAGGATTGATCTAAAGATCATCCCATTCTGACATGTACAAATGGAATTATGAATTTATTTTGATTATGGACAAATTGTCAAGGTCGACCAGTCATCTAATTTGCACCTCAACGGTGCACATAAATTCAATAGGCCTCCTCCTCATTTTGGCACTTCGCTCATTCACGCATCTCTCTCCTTGATTGGGTACGGATTTCTAAGCCATATTTCTCTCCACACGTGCGAATAAAAAAATTAAAAAAAAAAAAAAAAAAAAAAAAAAAAAAAAAAAAAAAAAAAAAAAAAATGACTACTTTTTCTATCCCTGCGTTGACCAGCGTTACCGAAAATTGCAGAAGGTTGGTTTGACCTGCATTGACCAGTTTTGACTTGGCTTTGTGTGGGGTATCTCTGTTTGGGTAGGCCGCAATTCTGGGCACAAAAACCGAGGGTGTTTGACCATTGTTTGACCAGTGTTGAATGTGGAAGGGCTTGCCACTATGTTGACTTTCGTTGATTGACTGGAATTTTTCGAACTGTTTTGGGGCTGATTTGACTAGCTGTTGGAGGCCAAGTTGACCGAGTTTGACTAAGCTATTTTGGAGGTTAAAACCTGCCCTATTAACTAGCATTGACTTTCTGGTTAGGGCTTTTTGTTTCTGTTGTTTGACTGATCAGATTTCACTGTGATTGGGCAAGTGAATATTGTATGTTGCACTCTCTCTCTGTCGAACTTTTAAAGAATTATAAGAAGAATTGATCAAGGGTTTCCCCACATTAGGGTTCGTCCTGGCTGGTGCCATATCTTGTGTCCTCTTGTCTTGGCGTCTACTGTTATTGTTTATGTTCTATTTGCATTTTACTATCATGATGATGTGATTGCTACACTGGATATTGATATTGGGCTAGTAAAGAAATTGAAGTAAAATTGCTCTAAGCATAGAACATACCATTGTTATCTAAAATTAACAACCATTCATTTGTAAAAATATAAGAAGGTCCAATCCTGGTTGATCCTCTTAGATTCAATCAAGAGTTGTTTTCCCTATACAGGTGCTGTAGGACAAATAACTTGCAGGTCCCATCAGAGGTCTCAATATCGAAAGACAGAGAACAGAGATTTGATATGGGCAGTCCACACTTACCTAGTGATCCAAGTAGATATTGTTGGCACCTGCCAATTCCACTTGGACCCCCACCATTGCCTCTTTCAGCTTTTCAGTTTCCTTAGTTGTAGCACAATTTACTATTTTTAGCAGCTTTTTGGGTCCTAAACTTCTCTTTTCTGTCGTAGTCCTCCGAGAGATCTTTCCAACGGGCTATCATGCGCGTCAAATGGAGATAATATGACCAAGTCACGACCCTGGGAAGTTGGTTGTCCAACTCACCCCAACGGGACCCATAAACTCTTGGTGTTACATCTCCTTGCGTTAGGGTTTTGGTTGTTTAGGGTTTGCTCGTATTGTTCAATAATAAAAAGGCCCTTAAGCCTCATTGTAAGGCAATTCATAGGCACGTAGCCGCCACATCTCTTCTCAGAAATAAGCTACCATCGCCCTAGCTGGTTTATTTCCATTTCTGTTTGTAAGCATACTCAGTATTTTACATTAATGAAATGAAGTATTATTTCCGATGCATCTCTGTGTTTATGGTTATCTCTATAATTTGTTGCGTTCCTATTTAAATCTAGATCAATGGTATCAGAGCAGTCTGCTTTTTTCTTTGTTTTTCATTGCATGTCCCCAACGAGGTCAGGATATAAGGAGTTAGGGCTTGAACTGGTCGAACCTTTGCAAGACCAGCCTCGCAAATCCCGACGGCCTCCCATGCGGATGAAAAGAAAGACAAGGGGGCAAGAGATCCTATCAAAATCTTGCTCGAAGAAGCCGTCGAGCGACAAAGGAATGCGATGATGGACAACTTTTCCTAGATCCTTCAGCGCTACCCAGGGGCGACGCGTCGGCTTCCAACAGCTACCCTGGAAACGCCACACCGTTTAAGATACAAGTTAATTTTGAAATCCCCATATTCGAGGGTCAGATAGACACAGATGCCATCGATAAATGGTTAAATCTGCTAGAGGGGTATTTTATGTTCATGATTTTTTCCAGTCGGGAAAAGATTATTTTCACTCTTCTCAAAGCAGCCCCCCACGTCAAGGACTGGTGGGAAAGCTACTGCGAGCAGAAGGATGAAAGTACAGGCTCACTATTTTCAGCCGCACCCACTTGGAATTCATTCTGGGATGCCATCAAGGAGTAGTACTACCCTGTCGGAAGCTATGAGGATCAATAGATAAAGTGGACTACATTGCAGCAGGGAAGGGACCAAGACGTGTCGGAGTTTACCAATATTTTCCATACCCTTCGCACAAAGTTGGGTATCAAGGATACGAAGCAACATTTGGTACTCAAGTACCGCGGCTACCTGCACAAGAAAATCTAGGAAGAAATAGAATTCTTGAACATCTCCTCGCTCGGCACGACATACCGATATGTCGTCAAGGTCGAGCAAAATTTTAAACAGAAAAAGCGAAACTTTGGATCTGCGAATTCGAAGCAAGGGAAAGGTGCCCCCAAACCGCAGAACAAAGGACAAAGCCAAGGCGGGGCGGCCTAAGACAACCCGCCAAAGCTACAAGCAAAGAACAGCGTCTTGAAGCCGAAAAGGGACACGGGAAAGTGGTGTGAGTTCCATAAGAGCTCCACTCACAACACAAGTGAGTGTCGGGCCAAGCAATCATTGGTGGCTGAGCTAAAGGTTTCAGAATCAGATGCATGTTCCAACTCGGAGTCAGAACCCGATAAGGGGAATGACAAAGGGAAGCAGATTATCGATGCGGAGCCCAACACCACTATTGCCACCACAAAGATCCAGAGGAGGAGGAGCGTCTCTTCCACTCCCAGATGTGGGTAAAAGGTTCCCCGCTATAGTTCATTGTCGACAACGGAAGCCAAAAGAATCTCATTTCGGTAAAGGTCGTGAAGCGGCTGGGCTTACTGACCACAGCACATCCACAACCGTACACCATCGGGTGGCTTCACCAAGGACGGGATCTTCGCGTGAGCCAGCAGTGTCGCCTTCCATACAACATCAAGCCCTTCACGAATGAGGTATTGTATGACATTGCTCTCACTGAAGTTTGTGATGTATTATTAGGACAACCATACTTGTGGAAGCAACATGTTGTGTATGAATCAAGGTCCCATGTTGTGATTGTTACTTTGGGAAATAAGTTGTACAGGATACCAGAGGTAGCACCGCCTACCGCTATCTCTTTGGTTACTGCAAAACAATGCAGTAAGCTCATTTCCAAAACCGGGAAATTTGCTTTCCTGATGATACGCCCTCAAGGAAAGAAGAAGACGGTGACCACGACCTCCAGACAGGGCCCCTCCGCACGACAACTACATATGGACAAGGTTGTGGAGGAGTACGAGGACATCTTCACCTCCCCCACAGGGGTTCCTCTACACTGTCGGGTCAAGCACTCCATCGATCTGACACCAGGTGCGCCGCTGCCCAATGGACCAATCTATCGACGCTCCGTTCTGGAGAACGATGAAATCAAGAGGCAGATTCAGGCGCTGCTACAGAAAGGTCACATCCGTCCGAGTTCATCGCCTTGTGGGAGCCCAATCGTGTTGGTACAGAAGAAGGATGGGACTTGGAGACTATGTATTGACTATCGGGCGCTGAACAAGATCATTGTCCATAATAGGTACCCGATCGCACGGATTGATGACCTCCTGGACCAACTGAAGGGGGCAAAATATTTCAGCAAGATCGATTTGAAGTCAGGATATCACCAAGTACCAATCGAACCCTTCGATGTGTGGAACACTGCCTTCAAAGCCAATGAGGGCCTTTTCGAATGGTGGGTTATGCCTTTTGAATTGACGAATGCTCCTGCAACCTTCATGAGGCTAATGGATGACATCTTGTGGCCATTCACCAACTCATTTGTGGTGGTATACTTGGATGACCTCCTGATCTTCAGCCAGAGTTGGGAAGAGCACCTCCACCACATCCGACAGGTTCTCCAAAAACTACGGCAACACAAGTTATGTGCCAATTTGGAGAAATGCACTTTTGACATGACCCAGGTTCAATATCTGGGATATATTATTGATGAACAAGGGGTGCATGTGGATCCAGCCAAGATCCAAGTCATTCGAGATTGGCCATCTCCAACCACTCTAACAGAGCTTCGCAGCTTTCTAGGTCTTGCCAACTTCTACCGCAGGTTCGTGTTGGGATTTTCTCATATCACTTGGCCCTTGAGTCGAGTCACCAAGGGAGGAGCGAAAGCAAAATTCTTTTGGTCTGAATCTCAACAAAAGGCATTCCCAGAGTTGAAAGATCGCCTCTGCTCGGCACCAGTGCTTGCATTACCAGACTTGCAACAACCATTTGAGGTCGAGACAGATGCCTTTGACTATGCTATTGGGGTAGTCCTTACTCAACACAGGCATCCAGTGTCATATCACAGTGAGACACTTTTAGACACAATCCGGAAATATCCCACTTATGACAAAGAGATGTATTCCATTGTGCAGGTCTGTCGACAATGAAAGCATTACATTTTGGGGAAGGAAACGATCATCCACACAAAACCACCGACCCTTGCAGCTCATACAGACCCAAGGGAAATTGCAGAATGATCGCCATCAGAAGTGGTCCACATACCTACAACAGTTCCATTTGAATATCAAGTGTAAGAAGGGCAGCACCAATAATGTTGCAGATTGCCTCATTCGACCACCGATCATGGCGTTAACCACCATGCTCAACTCTTGTGGGCACAAGACTTCTGATTGGCCACTTCTCTACAAAAGCGACCCAGAATTCGGCCACACATACCAGACACTCTTAGAGGGTCAATATGTTCCAGATTTTCACCTCCAGGATGTCCTGTTATGCCATCTAGGTCACCTTTGTGTTTCTTCAAGCGAGCGTGCCAAGATGATTTGGGAAGCACACTACAGTTGGGTTGTTGGGCATTGCAGGGTCGAGAAAACAGTGGCAGTACTGCAGAAGTATTTCTATTGGCCGAATCTTCGACAAGATGTCAGGAAGAGCATCAGATCATGCACTGCCTGTGCCACTGCCAAACCGACCATCAAGAAGCAAGGCCTCTATACCCCATTGCCTACCCCTAGTCAACCTTGTGAATCCATCTCCATGGATTACATGTCAGGCCTTCCTTCCACTAAGCATGGAAATGACTGTGTTTTTGTGGTTGTCGACAGGGTCTCGAAGATGGCCATTATGGCGACCTGCAAGAAGAATATCACAACAGAAGCCATTGCTAAACTCTTCTTTGAACGAATGTGGGTACACTTTGGGATCCTACAGTCTATCATCTCAGATTGGGACAACAGGTTCCTCAGTACATTTTGGTCCAGTCTCTAGTTGATGCTGGACACCAAACTCACTAAGTCCACAGTCTTCCATCCTCAAACTGATGGCCAGACAAAGGTTGTCAACGAGATGACCGTACACATTTTGCGCATGTACAACTCAAAGCATCCACGCACATGGGACGAGAGCCTCCTCTATGTTCAGCACAGCTACAACCAGGCTCTCCACAGCTCGACTGGCCACAACCCTTTTCAGGTGGGCTTGGGATTCTAGCCACTATGTCCCATTGATGTGGCCAT
>APFE030105074.1:131866-173328 GCA_000404065.3 Pinus taeda | reverse complement strand
GCCATTTGCAGCTACTCACACAGATTCGGCTCATGTCCAGTCCGAAACAGATAAGGCAAACAGCTTCATTGAACACATCCAACATATTCACTAGTAGGTCCATGACATTATGGAGAAATCAAATGCCAAGTACAAGCAGCGACATGATCAACATCGAGTGCCACACAAGTTTCAAGTGGGCGACAAAGTCTCATTGCATTTACAAAAGTAACGCCTTACCAGAGCCTATCGGAAACTCAGACCACTCTGATATGGTCCTTACACCATTACCAAGGCTGTGGGAGACAATGCATTTGAGCTCAACATTCCCCCATTCCTTGGTCTGCACCCAGTGTTCAATATGAACCACCTTCGGCCATACTTTCCACCATTACTAGACACATCCGACATTGCACAACAGCTCACACCGATAGAGTTAAATTCAGATTGCATGGAACAAGCTGCAACTAATCGGATCATGGACAGACAGATCAAGCACACTCGCCAACAGAATATCCAACTCTATCTTTGTCAAAGCAGGCCAACTCCTTCACCAATGCAAGTAGCTCACCAAGAACCAAGTTCAGCAGATGTTCCCTCATCTCATGGAAGAACTCAACGCAATGGAATCATTGCTTCCTAAGGGGGGAGGAATGATCCAGGTGGATATTGGTGGATACCTGCCAATTCCACTTGGACCCCCACCATTGCTTCTTTCAGTTTTTCAGTTTCCTTAATTGTAGCACAATTTACTAGTTTTAGCAGTTTTTTGGGTCCTAAACTTTTGGAGCCGTTTTAAGGCCCTAAACGACGTTTTTTTGGAAATCTAACGCCAACGATTTGCTGCCTAGAATCATCTTTTCCGTCGTAGTCCTCGGAGGGATATTTTCAACGGGCTATCATGCACGTCAAACGGAGATAATATGACCAAGTCGCGACCCCGGGAAGTTGGTTGTCCAACTCACCCCAACAGAGCCCATAAACTCTTGGTGTTACATCTCCTCGGGTTAGGGTTTTGGTTGCTTAGGGTTTGTTCTTATTGTTCAATAATAAAAAGGCCCTTGAGCTTCATTGTAAGGCAATTTAGAGGCATGTAACTGCCACATCTCTTCTCAGAGATAAGCTACCATCGCCCTAGTTGGTTTATTTCCATTTCTGTTTGTAAGCATATTTCAGTATTTTACATTAATGAAATGAAGTATTTCCGTTGCATCTCTGTGTTCATGGTTATCTCTGTAATTTGTTGCATTCCTGTTTAAATCCGGATCACCTAACTTCCACATCAGCTTGCCCCCTTGTGAGAATAATTAATCCGAACTTTGGAAGGAAAAGCACCTATCTCGGGAACCTCCAGATATAAATTGATATGGAGATCAAAATCAGGAAATTATACAGAAAAGGATATTAAAAGTTTCTAGAAAGAGAGCCTTTTCCATCTCAGCACATTGAGAAAATGTGACTGATTTTTTCAATTTCAAAGGTGGATTTCTTTTGGGGTTTGTTTGCCTACAGCAAGCTCCTGACTGGGGAAATCCTTGTTCAAAGGGGAGTTTTACGTCCCCTTGAAATATCCGTTTTACCTCAACAGTGAAGATATTTCCTCCAACATCTTCTCTGAGTGCCAGACTTCTATACTGATTTGGATGCTTCCCCTTGCAGAAATGGGAATTCCTACAGCATTAAGGCCAAGTATAAGGGAAAATATATTTCAAGTAGTACCACTCCTATCCCAATCACTCCAATGTTGGCCCTCTGATTAACACAATCTGGTCCCTTGTTCCTAGGGTGGTTTCATGGAAAATCCGCATTGCCAGAAATAACAAAATCTTTCAAGATAATAGATCTCCCCATATAACATTTTAAGACGTGTTATGATCTAAAACTGTATAAATAAAAATGGGAATGAAGACCTCACTAAAATCGAAAGGAAATTGTTGTCTTCGTCGAGAATAAATCCGGAATAGTTTATTCCAGTAGAAAGTACCAAAGCCAGAACGAGCGGAACTTTCTCCTTCAGAATTCTCCATCCAAACAATAACATAAGAGATTGGATATGTGGTAAAAAAAGATTCATATTACTATCTGATGGAACTTCAAAGGGCAATCCAGGCCTAGCAGGCTCTGGAGGAGTCATTTGTACCCCTGAAGGAGAAACTCTCCTAAGGTATGCCTGAAACATTGCTGTATCAATAAACAACATGGCAGAATTCTTAACTCTGCTAAAAAGATTGCATCTGCTGGGAAATCCTATTCAAACGGTATAGCAGTATTGGGGGATTCACAAATCCTAATCTCAGATCTTAATTTTCTTTCTCGAACTGAAAATGTCCAGATTGAAAGGAACTTGAACAGAGCAATATCTTATCTGGAGACATTCATCAGCTGGGAGGTCGAAGACATATCGAGAAACTATAATGCAGAAGCAGATTTCATTGCCAACCTAGCAAACAAAGTTCAGTGCAAAAACATCAAATTCAGTATAAAAATGGAAGTGAACATTGAAACCATTGAAAGGAAATCTAACACCTGAGAATACTAAATATAAAGAGTGAAAACAAGGAATAGAGGAATCTTAACTTCTCGTTCCTGCAGAATTGTGGCTTTTTTGTTTTTTGGCACTATTGATTGTTTGTTATATCTCTTTTTTATCACACAGAGATTTCCAGAAAAAGAGAACTTTTTTAGTCATGGTTCAGAACGCCGTGTCCCCCCACTTGGACAGTTGGACATTGGAATAAAGATACAGTTCGACTAGGGACTTGCAATTTTCCATGTGAGTTCAGAAAAACAGTAGCTGAACGAAACTGAATCTATGGACCAGGAGATAAAGATGGGAATTCGAGTGCAGGAGGCAAGGACTGTCCCTGACATTCGAGGGGTAACAAATGAAATTGTTTCCATTCGAAGGTGGCTAAATAAAAACAGTGAACAGCTGCAAGCAATCACAGCTAACATGCATCATCAGGCAAACACCCTGGATCAAAGTGATTTTGCATACCATTAAAAGATTGAATCAATGTCTCCGTTTCCAATGTGGTTTATCCAATTGGCAGGAAGAGATGGCTTGGCCTCAAACATTCGTGAACCTGTTCTGTATTCAAAGATTGAAAAACTCCTACCCAGGTAGACATGGGAGACAAAGTGATTTTGTTTGTTGAGCAGTATTACAGTCCTCAGACAGCATATAGAATTACTCTAGGATCAAATCCCTGATGTTCATGTAACGATCTCTGTAGGTAACTCGGATACGAAATATGAAGGTAGCATAGCAAAAGCTTCACATAGAAAGAGAACATTTTCGTGTTATATGGGATCCTGGTTGACTTAAGGAAGGCTTTCATGTAAAACCAGGCAGGCAACAATGTAAATTTAATTTGTTTCGGTTTAATAAAGAAATGGTTTCCGTTTCAAAAAAAAAGGGTATCTAATGTATAGCACAGAAATACAACTTCATCTTATGTGAACCGTATCCTTGTATTTATTGACCCAAAAAAGACTGATATGAAGATAAAAGTAAGAATGAAGCCGTACTGTTCCATAGCTTTGAGCCATACGGGTTTGGCTATGGCGAGCCCATTCACCAGTTTTCTGGTTTTGCTCAGCAGGGTTCCTCTCATAAACGACATCGCTGACTAATCTGCAATGTAAGTTGATGTTTTGCAATTGAGATTTCATTCATTCAAACGTGCTTGAGATATGAACAATCATGCGGAATGCACAAAGATACGACATAGCTGACTAATCTGCCAATGTAAGTTGATGTTTTGCAATTGAGATTTCGTTCATTCAAATGTGCGCAAGATATGAACAAACATGCGGAATGCACAGAGATGCAACGATCTATGTTGGCTTACCTTGAAGGTTTGATGGCAACCATTCGACGAAAAGCGGCACCAAACAACTAAACTTTCGCTCTATAAACCTGCGTGCGCGAGCGAGAGTGCAGTCAATTGACGTACAGCTGAAATTGATTTTAAAATGGGTTGTACTTTACCCGAAATGATTTTTAAAAATTATTTAGTGCGGTGGAATGAAATACAAATATGGAAAGAAATAGATAAATAAATAATTGATTTTAACTTTCATAAAGCTAAAGATAGTTCATGGGAGGGATTGCTTCTTCATCTAATTGATGTATTTGGCTCTCTTTCTCTGAAGCTTCAAAATAAATATTCTCAACCTCTGGACAAACCCCTCGTTAAATAGATTATCCCAAGAGCTAGCTATCAGCATATCTACATAATTTTCCCTGTTATCTTTGAAGGCCTCACATTCTAAGATGAAATGTTTTTATGTTTCCACTTTTCTGAAATAACAAAAAATGCATACTTTTTCCTCCCACACTTCTTTTGGCCTTTTCTAGCGCCCTGTTTCACAACTAAGTTGATGAGAATTAGTCTTTAACTGAGCAATAAGAATTTTGGCTCTCCAAGAAATATTGGCCTCTATGTATGCTTTTGGTTGATGACTATGAGTGGGATTAAACACTTCAATAAAGTATTTTTTCTTTCTTCCTAGCTCCTTATCCCAAGTATGCTTGTGGAACTTTTCCACAACAAAAGTTTATATGTCTTTGTTGTTTATGTGACACACGTTCAAGCAAATACCCCATTTACTAAACCATTTGTTATTTTGCTACATCCAAGTATTTTTTCTCTTGCACAATTTGTCATTAAAGACAACCTTAGGCCATCTACCATCTTCCATTTGCTCAGTTTTTTTAAATACCTTATGACTAGCACCATAGCAGTTGCTTCAATAAGAGCAGTCTCTGTTTCACTTAACAAGATAGCATAAGGAACTGTACTTTTAATCTTGAAATTGTTTGTAATCAAACGCTTCTGAATTTTCCTAATTTGTCTCCACTGCATGTCGAATGTATTGCTAGCTCACAGTTCACAACCATAGAGAATCGTCGGAATCACTAGAAGCCCAAAAAGAGTTTGAGTGGTTTTCCAGTCCCATAACTCTACCTCTTTACACATATTTTGAAAAGCATAAAATGTTTTCCAACCCTCCAAAATTCTTTTCTTTTTACAACCATTCCAGCGTAAATTTTTGTTGAAGTCAATTCCAAGATATTTGTAATCCGCAACTTCTTCCAGAATGTTGCCTTCAAAGTAGAACTTATGTTGGTTATGTTTTCTTTTCTTAGAGAAAACCACTACTTTCATTTTGTTGATATTGACTTGCATACAAAAATGTTCAAGTGATAGTAAGTGTTCTCATAAACCAAGAGTCGATTTAGCAATTAGAATAAGGTCATCTGCATACAAAAGAAGTCTTATAACAAACTTGCCCAAATAGATATCATCACCCCCTTGCGAATTTAACCACTCCTCAAACTTGTCGATATATAAACCAAAAAGGGTAGGAGACAGTGGGCAACCTTGCTTGACCCCGATATTGCTTCTGAAACTTTCAGAAATGCATGTTGAAGTTCTAAATTTGACTTTCACCTCTACATACAGCCTATGCACCACTGCTATCAAATGTTTAGGAACCGCAAGTTCCTCCATTTTGTGCCAAAGCTTATCCCTAGGAACCGAGTCAAACGCTTTTCTGAAATCAACAAAGCAACAAAAAATCTTCTTCATTTTTCTCCCAAACTTTTTCAATGATGTGCCTTAAAGTTATACAATGATCAATTGTGGAATGTTCAGGTCTAAAACCTGCATGCCCTTTAGAACGCTTATCTCTTTCTTCTGCCTACTTGCTAATTTTGTTTTCTAGCGTGCTTCCAAATAGCTTTGCAAACAAAGGGTTTATCATGATGGTCTGCTAATTGGAGGGATTATTGACGTCACTGCTCTTGGAAAGAGGTATTTCCAGACTAGTTTTCCAATCTGTGAGGAGCCCCTGTTGTATGATGTTGTTAAAAAAAATTGTAATGTGAGGTGCAAGAATCTTTGAGCCCCACCTTAGATATTCTACTTGGAGTTCAGCTAAGTCTTCTGCTTTTCCAACACCCAACTTCTTGATACGCATCTCTACCTCTTGCACTGTAAAGAGTTTAGTATCAATGTTGACCAAGAGGGAGGGTCACCCTTGGGATCTCGCTCATAGAGTTGTCTTGTATAGTCAAACCATTTAGAAGTTGTAATACTATTTCCAGTTTGTATCTTTTTCGATTGGAGCTCCTTCCAAAATAATTTGGGATTATTTTTCCCAAGGAAGATTAGTTCTTCCCTCCTTGAAACCATGAAATCGGTTTTTTTCTTGCTTAATAACTGCTTGTAAGCTTTGAGCTTTATGTTATCATAGTTTGACTCTTTCCACATTCTCCTTGCCTTTTTGCATTCCTCATCAAACCAAGCATTAACCAGAAAGCAATTTGTTTCGGACTTCTTAATTTTTTCACTTTTGCACTTTGCATGTGCGCATTGAATTAAATGTGTTAATTCATGACTATGAAGGTTGTGAATTGCGATTTTCTCATTCTTGAAGAGCCTCTCTAGCGTCATTTTGAAGGTATTAGAAGTTTCTGGGGTCAAAAGAATTCTGCCCTGTGGGAGGTCTTGTTCGACATGCTAATTTTTTTAAGCTAATTGTTTCTTTCCAGTCCAAGAGAAACATAAATAAATTGGCTTGTGATCTGATTTTAAGTCCCATAGCTGATCTCCAATCAAAACTTCCTCCATTTTCTCACACAAACTATGCGAGCAAATTACATAATCTACTACACTTGCACCATTCTAAGTATTGCAAGTGAAATTACCTGACTTTGTCCTTCTAGTCAAGCCATTACAAATGACTAAATCAAAGGCCCCACATAGAGTAAGGAATTGTTCACCAAAGAGATTGCAGCCCTTGTCCTCTGGAATTCTTTCCCATTGATGACTACTCTCTTCTATAAGCCAAATAGGGTCGCAATCATCTTTACAACAAGGAATGCTAGCTTGCTTGCTTGCAGTCCTAGCATTGAAATCACACACTATAAAGACTTCACCTAGCTACGAATAAGTTGCAATATCCGCTTTTAAGGCTGCAAATGGATCTTTGGGTCAAGCCCTCTACCTTGGTAGATTTTTTAAACTTGCGGCGCAAAATAGCATGTTGCAATTCTGATGTGGTTTCCATTTTTTGATATTAATAAACCAAATGAATTGCTTATTTGAGTCTTCTTTTTCTAATTGAATGAAACGACCTTTTTTCTCCCTTAATAAAACCATGATACCCTCGTGCCCTATGCCATTCCCTATTGCCTTGTTCCACACTACCATCTTCCAGTATCCTTCAAATAGAAGTGTATTGCACTCTTCATGCTCATGTGTTTCTATGAGGCAAATTATGTCTCTATCTTTCGCAATAGGGCCTAACCCATGTCCTAGTCTCCATGGGTAACCTCTACAGTTACAACAAAGTAATCTTAAGGAAACCTGGGTATGACTTGATTGCTATTTATTTTGACATGCAAGACTCACATTTGAGTATTTGTCCATGCTTTTCCGTATTGACCTTGCTTCCTGATTCCCTATTGAAGAGTTTGTTGCCTCTTCTTTATTACCATCTTGCTGCTTTGTTTTGGAAGGAGGTCCAAATCGCGCTATCACATATTTGCCTTTATAAATCCATTCTCTCTTGCCTTCATCTCTTGCTACCCTAACCTTTAACATTTGCTCCCTTCTTTCCTCCTGTTGTTTTATAGTTAAATCTTCTTATAGGAAAAAACGAGAACCCCTCAAGAGATGTTTCTTGCTTAGAATGATATATTTATCATGCAAGATAGGTATGATGACTTTTATGGGCCTGGCTCTCTCACCGTTAAACTTGCCCACCCTCCATTCTTGCCATATTTGTCCTTGCCATAGCAACTTGTCTTTCAAGGAGTCTCTTGCAAGGTCAAGAGTAAATTCATTTTTCTCATAGTCTTTCACCCCTTTAATAATTATGACATAAAGGTAATTGCCCTTACTCTTTTTATTTCCTGTAATTGCCCTTTTTTAACAAAACAGGATTGCTTGAAGGGGATAATATACGTTAAAGGATTTTAGATTAAGTGGTTTGGTGAAGAAAATGAATGAATGATATTTTAACCTTTATTAGATTAAAAATAGTTTAAAGTACCACTTGCTTACTATTTTTCGTTTTTTGCAATTTATTCATTTCTTATTCAAATTGATGATGAGTTGACCTAACCTTCTAAGAGTCCCCTCATTGAAAATACAATGCCAAGGGACCGATGCTAACATATTGCCATAATTGTCTCTAATGTCTCTGAAAGCATCACATTCCAAAATGAAATGTCGAGAAGTGCAAAAAGTGCACACCCATTTTTCCCAAGCTTCTTTAGGTCTTTTCCACCATCTCGTTTCACATCAAAGTTGATGCAAGTTGTTGCTCTCCACAAAATGTTAACTCCAATATACTATTTTTATAGATTTAGTTCAAATTTTTAAATATATGTTATAATTGATTTGTTTTTAATAATTGTAAAATGATTAGATTTGATGCAATAACATAATAGTTGTACAAATTTTTTAAAGTTACACATTTTGATTCGATAAAATAAAATAAAACACAGCATATTGAATTTAAGTGTATTATTTGTAAAATTAATAATAAATTTGTAAATCATAAGTGATTACATTGTTTATTTGTGAAATTCACATGTTTGAAGTAAGTAATTGAAGCTATTAGGGGGTAAAGAGAACTTACCAGGAATAAGTTACAATTGTCAATAATTGTTTATAGCACATTGAATTTAAGTGTACTATTTGTAAAATGAATAATAAATTTGTAAATTATAAGTGATTACATTGTTTATGTGTGAAATTCACAAGTTTGAAGTAAGGAATTGAAGCTATTAAGGGGTAAAGAGAACTTATAGGGAATAAGTTACAATTATCTATAATGGTTTAGGTAATATGGTAGGTAAAAAATGAAATTACTTTTTAAATTATATAGATAATTTTTTTTGAATTTATCGTTAGATTGGAAATTGAAAATAATAAAATTATTAAAAATTCCAAAATATATTTAAAAATAGAGAAATTTATATGTGGGATTATTTCCATGATGCATATAAAGGATTACTTGCTCTTATTTTATTTTCATTTTTTTATATAATATTTTTAGACTAATGTTATTTGAAATAACATATGATGATTTTATGTTAATTTTTGTTAATGTTGATGTTGATATATTTATATAATTAGAATTATAAAGCAAATAATTGCTTAACACGGATAAGTGTCACAAAAATTCATTATATATCTCAGGGAAAAAATCATTAAAAATTAATTATTACTATATTATTATTATTATTATTTAAACATATATACATTTAAAAAAACATGAAAAAAAATTTTAATCATGGAGATTTACACCCTCTTTATCATGGGCATTCTTAATCTATAAATAGACTTTGTTACAATATTATGGGCCAATACCATGGCTTATCAATACCACATGCTAAGAGATGGAAGGTAGACGGGCTCTGTGTTTCAAAACCCTACGGCTAGGATTTTTTAAGGTTTAGCGCTTGGTGAAGGGTGACGGATATGGTATATTGGTGAACGGATGACATCTTTCGAAGGTAAGGTGACTGAAGTAGGTACTTTTCTTGTTTTGCTTTTATTTTTCAATAGTTTCAACAAAATGTCGGTTATGATGGTCAGTGGTATGGAGAATTCAGTAGATTTTGAATATGATCTGGAAGATTACACCTCGATTTGGGCCAATATGCTACCTCATACGGCTGGGGTTATGGCATGGGGGACAGGTGGAGACTACGTGTCTAAATCCAGCGAGGCACCTTTGTCTCAAAAGACTGGATTTTTTAGGGTTATACCCTCTTCCCTGTTTAGCACCATTCTTGAATTGTGTCAAGTTTCTTCTCTTTAGCCTCCAAACTTATTATAAGTGAACTTTAATGCAAATGGCGTGGATGCGTATTTTGACTCAAATCTAAGGTTTTCTCAGGGAGGCTAGACCTTGGGGGCCTTTTCAAGGGTTCTTCAAGGAGCAAATCAATCCCTTAGTAACGGGGTATATGTTGGCGTTGGTCCTTTACAGGAAGATGTTTCAGCTGAAAAGGGTTTTGTTGAAGGACTTGTGAGTAACCAAGGGTTTGAGCACGGAGTGGCGTCATGACTTTCTCAAGGGTTTGAAGGGTTTTATGTTGCGGAGTAGAATACTCCTCTAGTCATTCCATAAGAAGATAGAAGAGGGATAGTGAGGAGTGAGGGAAGGCAACAGGTTTCTACAAAAGCCCGGGATATTTCTAAAGGAATGATCCAAGTTTACTCAACTCCTTGATTTAACCAAGATCTTTTACTTCCATGATGTGGTTAGAATTTCATTTTAACAGAGCATAAATGAACATATATGTTAGGATATTCCGACACATAGGAATATAGTTAAGTATAACTTGGTCTAGTATAGAGTTAGGTAAAGTGTGTTTCTTTACTATGTACTTTTGTAACTTACAATCCGACGGTCACGATATGTAGTGATCTGACGGTTCATTCTCTCCTCGGTATTACCGACACTTGTTCCGTGGCTTAACACCCGATTGGTCCATGATTTCTATTTAAAGCGCATGGAGGGTCATTTGTAGGTTAACTGTTAAAGAGAGAAGCTTATGTAAATTTTCATTCTTTTATTAATAAATTGCCTGAAGTGGTCGCGTTGGCTCAGGCCGTGGACTGTTTCCCTCTTTGAGGGTTTTAACCACGTCAAAAATACTGGTGTGTTGATCTGTGATCTGTTTGTGAGTGGTGTCCTTTGGTGTTCTGTCTGAGGAACTTACCCTGTAAATTCCTACATGGTATCAGAGCTATTTGAGGGTCGTTTCTGTTGGTGATCCAAATCTGAAGACGGTAGAACTGCATCCGACTGCTGTTTCCTAGATCTGTTGTTTCTAACTGCTTTCGGGCCGAGAGCGTTGCTCTGTTATTTTAAGAGCATCTGTTCCAGTGAGGAACCCATTTCGTTTCACGCGAAAAGGTTTTTGGTAGCCCTAGCTACGTCATTTTTAAGATCTGGAGGTATATAGTGTTTTTTTTGCAGTTTCTAGTTATTTTTCTCTCTGTTTATTATTTTGGTTTATTTAGCTTCTTTTTTATTACTGGATCTATATCTTTCATTTTTGCGTATGCTCTTTGCCTTGCGACTCTGTACGATTTGGGAAAATCAGAAACTGAAAGGAAGGATTTTTCCCATGCGTATACTCTTTTCCGCTCCGCCTTAGTGTGATCTCGGAAAATCCAAAACATTGAGGAAAATATTTAGTTTCCGGGTAAAGCTCACTTTAAGACGTAAGGTTTGTTTTTTTTGTATGTCCGTTTTGGGTTTTGTGTTTTTGTTTTGTAGGGAGAAAAAGAGCTTTCTCAAGGAAGCACGCAATCCAAAGCTTCAGTGACAAAAAAAAACAAAGCCCCCGCGCCCCCCCCGCTCTCTCTCTCTCTCTCTCTCTCAAACTTTTTGTTTCGCTCACTTGGTTCAAAGCTAATTTATGAGAGTAGAGTTCTTGGGTTCTGTTGGGTCCCTATAATACTAGTGATTACCCCATTACTATTGTAGTTATACCCCTTATTAATATTGTTGTGCCCCTATTGCCACCATATTGTTATTACTGTGCCCCATAGAATCCCTCTATTGTTATTTTTGTGGCTTTATATTATTATTGTTAGGTCGTCTAGTTTATATTGTGACTCCTTAGACTCCTATATATAGAAAGGAGGTTTTGTCATTTGAATCATCCAAGAATTGTTCATTTATGTAATGTAAAGGATGTTTCCCCCTCGAAGACGTTGAATTCTAAGGCGTTGATCTATCTTTTCTATCTTTTCTTGAGCTGGTTTCATAACACTCGGGCGGGTAGATCCAACGGTTATCGGGCGGAAAAGATGGACGGGGAGTTAAAGCGCAGGCAAAGCGAAGGGAGATATGGGATCGGAATGGACGAGGGCCATTGGATCTTGTCAGAACTGATTGGACGGCGGAGGAGCGATCGCAATATCGCGTCAGCAGAAGACAAGGGGCATAGCCTTATACACATGCATTGTGATTTGCGATAGCGACTGAAGCTCGGACTCGATAAGGAATTAACTGCTTTTAAGAATATCACATCGGCGGAAATCAAGGGGCTTGGGCCTTTACACAGACATGGACGCGATTGCGATGAGTTTCGAAAGCACTAAGTTATATGGTCGGGTCCCATGGAAGGTTTGAGTTTCACGCTTAGGACTGGGGCTAAAAGGGGCTTTATCGGATTTCAGAAGGTTTATTTGGGAAATGGAGGGAAACATAGATTGCAGGAGTATGAGAATATAGGCAGAGTGAAGGAAAAAACAGAGGCAGCGAAGTGAAACGGAGTAAGCGAGGTGAAGGAGAAGGAGGGCGATAACTGGTGCAGACCTCTTCTTAGAAAAAAACCAAGGACCGAGCTTACTTCCACTCTTTGAAAATCAGCAACATGTAGTAGAGCTAACAGGTGGCACAACTTCAGTCGAAGTTGTTGTCGAACTACTAGGTTGATCAGTAGCATTGTTGTTTGACAACTGTGGATTCTTGTAATCTTTATTCCTTGTTGATATCAAAGCATCATTTTGTTTCAAAATGGACAACATAAGCACTTGGGATGGGGAAGCATTTTCGCTAGCAACCAGATTGGTTTCTAGGTTTGGAAACGGGTCAATTAATACTGCTGAGGTTTTTGAACTCTTAAAGAAATTCTTAATCTCAGCTTTAAGCGGACATTCTCTCGTCCAATGGTCTTCATCGCATATGAGACATGGCCCAGGAGGTTTCTTTTGCCCATAAGGGTTTGCAGAAGATTGTTCAGGAGATGAATGATCCTGTTTCTTCTTTTTACTTTTACCTTTCTTCTTGCCCCCTGG
Source organism: Pinus taeda (assembly GCA_000404065.3). NCBI lineage: Eukaryota > Viridiplantae > Streptophyta > Pinopsida > Pinales > Pinaceae > Pinus > Pinus taeda. The sequence goes on along the minus strand of APFE030105074.1, from coordinate 160,504 downwards.
TTGCTTCAGTTCTTCGCCTTTGTCAGTCGACATGGCATTAACCTCTGAGGCAAGAAGTTCTTCATTTGCATTTTGACTAGAACCGTACGAGTTTTCTTAGATGTAACGTTTGCAGTTTTCGTGTTGGTCGTACCTATCACGCTATCACCGGCATGAGAGCCTTTGTTTGATTTAGGAGGAGGAGGAATGGAAAACTCTGGTCTAGGAGCATCAGGGATTTTGTCATAGAGCGTGCCAGACTGAGTATAGATCAAGTCTAGATATTGCGCACGAGCAATGACTTGCTCTTCAATGACAACTCCTCCCTTAGCCACATCTTCTGTAATAGAAGGTAATAGTGACTTAATAAACCATTCAGCTAACAGCCGATCAGGAACATATGTCTTTACCATTCGACGACGACACTGCCACTCATGAATATGATTAGATATGTGAGTGCCTGTCGTCTGCTTAAAATTGGTAAGAAGCTTTGTTCCTTTTCCGTACCTTATGGGTAACTGAAAATGGGTTAAAAAGGTGGTGGCGAGGGCACTGAAGTTATCGAATGAAGCTCTAGGTAATTCGATGTACCATTTTGTTGCCAGACCAATTAACGTTCACTGAAAAAGGTGAAGCCTAATTGAATCATCATTGAGAGTGTTGGACGAACACCACAAATGAAAGGTCATCACATGATTCAATGAATCTTCACCCATATTTCCATTGAATTTAGGAATATCTTACAGAAGTTTATGAGGAATCGCTGGCCACCAAGGGGTGTAAGCAATTGAATCATTTGTTAGCCGATTCAGATCTGGTAATTCTAAAGTTGCTACGAAGGGAAACTGCTGATTCAGGTTTAGCGAAGCATACCCAAGATAAGATGGGATAACCTGAGCCATGGGTCTTTGCATACCAGCATAATGTATTTGATGCTGATGACTTTGATAGGCTTGATGGGCGTAACCATTATAATATGATTGCTAGTAATTGTTTTGAATATACGGCTGCCCACTACCTGCAACGCTTTGTTGCTCAAGTCCTCGACAAGCTTGCTGGAATTGCGGTTGTTGATATTGCACCAACCATGGCTATGAGACCATTTTTTGTTACCCAATACTGGATGTTTGACCAAGATGAGGGGTTATAGTACCCATTTGAGCCTAATTCACTTCAGTTAAGAATCCACTAATTGGCAGTTGTGATTGAGTCGCAGAGATGAGAGGTTGTTGTATTACGACCTGAGAGACTGGAGGTTGACATACAACGGGCATCGCTTGTACTTGCGACATCGTCACAATAGCCAGTGTAGTGGGAATATTCGACACAGGCTGATTTGGTTGTATAGAATATACAACTCTTGGTTGTTGAGGCAGTATTGGTACCCAACCACTGGATGTGATTCCAGCCTGACCCGAATTTTGTTGTGAACTCTCATATGGTTGTTCTCCCGGAGGGAACAATGAAAAAGCATACTACCCTCCATATGGCGGCAATCGAGTATTCAAAGAGAAAATTGGCCTTTGGAGACCAGACTGCCCAAATTGATGCTATTACGAAGGATCAATTTGTTGAGATTCAACATAAGAGATTCCAGATAAGGTTTCGGATGAACAAATAGGAACAGACCATACTGTCGAAACAGTCCCTGAGTGGACTCCATCTAGTGGTTGAGAACTAGTTGGGACACATGGTATACCAGCAAACATTGTCGGAGTAGTAGCAGGAGGTTCTGATGCTGTTGTGTCAAATGACACAGTCCTAGATGTCGATGGTTGTTCAGACATATTTAGTTTATCCAAAAGACTTCCTAGCGATTCTACAGGAACTTGCAATGAAGGGTGACTAACTTCTGTATCAAAAGGATATAGGTGGATCCTAGTTCCAAAATTCAATGGGGTACTGGATGGAAGATCCTCCACAATCTCTTCTATAGCAATCAGTCCAAGCGGAAGAGGTAGACCATCAGGCCCATAAAATATTTCTAGTGCCGAAGAAGGTACAGACTCTACAGTGATAGATGTTGGAGGGGTGACACCTTCCAAATCAGCCCTAGATGGAGCTGGTTCAGGAATAGAAGTGTTTACCATTGCACTACAATCAGTTCTAATGTCCTCTTGTATCTACGGAACTTCTTCTGTAGAGGTTGGGATACCAGAAATAGTTGGAGTAACTAGAGCCTTCGAGGATGTTGAAACACAAGTTTCAAATAAACCAGGAGACTTTGACCCAGTTAAACGATATCGCTTGGCCCAGAATGGTTTCATTTTTGAAGTCAAAGATTGTTGACTCGTTAGTCTCTACAAACGATGGGGTTTTGATTGACTTTCTTCCACGATTGCGGATTACTTGATCAACTCAAAATAAAAAGGGGAAAATGTGATTCTGAATTAAATGAATTTTATGACTCTTTGACACAACTTGCTTTTTCAATTTTTAAGAGTCGATAAAAAGCTAAAGATAACTCTAGTCGCCTTCGATTTTTAATGAGCCTGAAGTGACAAGTGCTTAGATGGACCTTTTCTTTTAAGGAGTCTGAAAAGGAATGAAAGTGACTACTTTAGAAATCTAGACAGAGGGATTACCAAACCATTCGCAAAACTACAGAATACTTTTTAAGGTACGGTAGTCAATCTTCCTGAATGTTGTGTTTAGTGCATTGCGATTGATAAGGCGGCAGACACGACTTCCTAAGGATAAAGGATATATCCTATTGTGGTCTCCCAATATATACTCGACGGTACGTGGGAGCAGAAGTTCGTACTAGAACTTGTCATATCAAAGAGGAGGAATCACCCAACCTACGATGAAAACAATAGTTACCGGGCTTCATGACACTAGAATACGTCTCTAGCCTAGACTTCTAGATGTTGTGCATTAGGTTCCAAAGCATTTTTATGTTCATTGAGGTTATTTTACAGTTGATCTTTCTTAATAAGTTTGCCTTTAAGGTTCACTGTGTGATGTAGATATACAATTCCTAAATATGCAATCTAAGATGATAAACAGTCGTTTACTTTCTTTTTGCAATGAAAATCCTAGCTACTAAGGAAAGAGAAGTAAGATTCTTTCAACATAGAGCAAAGAGCACACACTAAGATGCACTATCCTAAATCAATTTCCGCATGTAGTCTAAATGCAAATGCACATGCATGTATTTTTTTTCCACTTTCTTAACGTCTGAATAACAAAAAGAATGCTAAGTACAAATCTGAACTATTTTTCTTTCAAAGCAATGATACTAACAATTTTCTTTTCAAAAAACGAAAGGAAGACTAAGATGACACTTTGCGATTTCGAATTTAAAATTGCTTTCAACTCTTGAAATACTATTAATTTAAATCAAATACAATGGCAAAAGTGTAATCGACTATCAAAAAGAGGAAGGCTTTACAACACTCTTTTCTTTGACTAAAAATGACACTTGCGACATTTTCAAATCAAAAGACGACAGTTCGATTAAGGTACTGTTTGCAAAGGAGAACTGTAAATGATGAAAAATACATAAAAACATTCACAATTCTTTATCAATGGAGGCTGAATAATGCAAAGGAAGAGATTTTTAACAGTGATATACTAATCACAGACAGCAAAACTATTAAATAAAGCTGAAGACAATGAGAAAAAACCAAAATCTGGAGACAGAAACGTCTCACACAATCATCACACCTGTAACACAGGGAAATAGGGATGCATCTCACCTACAGCATATGAGAGGTGCGATGCATCCAGACTGCCAATGAGAGACACTGCGATGGTCCAGGGACGAGACTGAGCTTGGTTTTTGCTCACAGTTTGCAGTTTAGTTCAGGGATTTAGGCTGAGCTAATGATAGGCAGTAAACACAAAGCAAAGGGGCTGATCTAATGAGGCTATTTGAGCTACCACCAGGGAACTTAGGATGTTTGTAAGTCAGATGTTCAGTTCATAAACTAACCCGGAGATTGACTGAAGCAGCGTTGATCTACTTTGCAGTTGCATAGCAAAAGCAATTCGAAGGCTAGTTGGCTTAAATTCAGGCTCCGTCTGTAGTTTATAAAGCAAACAAATAGAATCAAGCAAACAAACTATTCGCTCCCCAGTGGAGTCGCCATTTTGTTATCGGGAAAACTAGTGTCCATTCAAAGCTGCTAGTCCCACTAAGACAGGTAGATATCTTAGAAACAAACAAACTAAAGTTACTTGTGTTTTCCTTTATGAGAGATAGATGAGAGAGAAGTACAGAGTACCAACCTCAGTCTTTCGCTTGTCTCCTTGCTTGTTTCCTCCCTCCTTTGACAGAGCTTCGCCACTCCTTCCTTACTTGTCCCGCTTCAAAGAACACCTGTAGAGTCAAAGCAGCATAATACCATCAAAGCATAGAGATCTATAACCATAAACAATATAGGATCAGATATATATTAACCATACAAATGCATTTATCAACACAAGATTTAGAGGTATACAAGAATATGGAGGAAAACTCAAATAGATTTATAGATAGAAGTAGTAGAAGAGAGGATTACAACCCATTGATCTGACCCAACACCATCCTCCCAGCATGAAAGCCCTCTTCACCTCATGAAAAGCCAGATCACCCAACACTATGATGTTTCACAGAGAAACCAACAGCACTTCCTTACAAAATACAAAGTTCCAGCCTTTGGATCTCTGGGATGAGGGATCCATATATAGATATTTGCAGGTGGGTGAGTCAGCTTCTGGGATTTTGATTAGTGTCATTTCTCTAATAGTGCTTGGTTCCACTTGGAGATTTCATGATCTCTTACTCTTCCTTGGGCGAATTCAGAGAGGCAAGTGTCATATGAGTAGTTTCTAGAAGATTCCTTGTTTCCACCTAGCCAATTGCCTCTGCCATTTGTCTGCTCTCGCTCATCGCACCCTACAGAAGGGCTTTTTAGTATGCATCACACTTTCTACATGTAGTAGGCGAGATGCATCGCACCCTTCGCACTGAGCAGTCTGTATGATCCAGTTTTGACCAGTTCTAAGTATTTTTTCAGGGAGAACTTCTGGGAGATGATGTAATCAGCTGACCTTGTTCCTTTAGGGTATGAAACAACACTTTTAGGGGCTTAGAAGCCCTTGGTTTATGGACATATAAGATTGGGGATGCAGTGCCCAAATATGTCTATAACAGTTATGGAGAGGCTATTTGACCATTTCATCATCCTGGTGTACAAGTTGATCTTTGAGCAAGATCCACCTTGCATGTCCCAAGAAGCCATGGAGGTGATACTTAAAATTGCATATTGGTATGCCTCACCTGGTGGCACCTTCATCAGAGTTTTTGGTGGAGAGACGACTCTACATGTTCTACTAAGGTATGCCACGGACAAGCTAGTCATGCAAGAGGGCACTGATCAACTCTCCATAGAGTTATAAGAAGAACTGCACAGGAAGAAGAAGGCACCATGGCCTGCCCTTACTTTGCAAATCAGATTGTAAGAGATTAAGAACTTATAAGATGTGGATGTCGAACCTAAGGAAATAGTGAAGTTTGAGTTTGGCACCAAAGTCTTCAATCCATATGATCCCCGCAATATTTGCAAGAAACATGGTGCAAAGGTGTACTATCCATGGATCCGAGGGACATGTCATTGGGTAGAGGAGGACCCTTTGAGCTATTTTTACAAATAATCCAAGCTCAATGAACCGGTTAGTATAGCCACATCATGGAAAGTTACTCTGCAAGCAGAAACACCGCAGGAAGCAACAACAACAACAACAATAGGTAGCAAACTGGCGCAAGACAAGGGTAAGAGTAAGATTGCCAAGAACCCAAAGGTTGAGAAAAGCTAAAAGTTCAAAGAATATCCTCTCATTAAGAAAGCATCTTTGGCACCGGAGGCAAAGAGGCAACAACGAATAAAAAGGACAGAGTGAAGGAAGAAAGAAAAGAAAAGGTTGGAGGAAGCAGAAAGGAAGTTGTAGGAAATAGAGAAGAAGTTGAAGGAAGAGCAAGAAATAAGAAGGAGAGAGAGGGAAGAGAAGCTAGACGTGATGATATAGAATATTTCTCCCATACAGGTTGAGGAGTCAGAACAACGAGCAATTGAAGAAGAGGGTGAGTAGATGCAGGATCGAGAACTTGCTCAGTAGATTGAGCAATTGATCAAAGTGATAGACATGGAGGTTGCGGATCAACCACAAGACTAGGACACTGACCTCATGCCTCATGCATCCGAGGTCTCTTAGTCTCCACCTCCTCCAAGATCAGATTTAGTCCCGAGCGAACAAGGAGAGGATTTTCTCCTTGATGATGAACGAGTGATGGATGTGTACAATCTATCATTCGATGAGTTATAGAAGAATATTGTACATGCACAGAGAAAGAATTTTCTAGATGATCACGCATCACCTACATTCATGAAGGAAAGGGTGATAGTGTCAAATGTCAAAAAGCATCAAGTTTCCATGGTCGATGCTACATTAGCTTATGCAAGAGCCACGAGCTCAAATGTCATGTTCCTGTTAGCATATAATGAATAAATGGAAAATAACTTGCAGGAGGTCATGTAGAAAGAAGAACAATCCACAGGTTCTGCAATGTCAGAGATGAGGAAAGTGATACTTTCTGAAGTATCAAATCTTGAGGCCACCATGAAGAAAATCTATGATGGATTTGTCACCATGCATAAGGCATTTTTCCATCTATAGTGCTTCTAGCAGTGGAGCAGAATGATTATCCAAACTCTCAAGGACATACATGCAGATATTGCCCACATGCAAGAATGGACAATGAGGTACAAGGGAGCCCCGCTTCACTTGCCAAAGCTGATGAAGTTGTAGGAAGAGATAGACAAAGCAAGGATCCAGATGTTGATCAATAACTATGAGAAACTCACCCCGTTTTTCAACAACATACAGGATTCGTATGCACAGTTTTATAAGATTTCGGATTTCATGGTGAGGATGCACAGGATCCCGTCAATTAGTTCCCTCACTAAAGCTAAGCATAAGAACCAAGTCTGGATAGAGATCAACAGGTACATGGAGTAGCTAAGGTGAGAGGCCACCAAAGATGACTTGGAGCTGAGTGCACAAAACATGTAGAAGTGCATTGGTGGTCCTTTCATGCTCAAGACCATGTTGCACGCGCTTCAGGATGAGTTGGACAAGGTTTACAAGACCATATACCTAGAAGCTATGGAGGCAATATTTCACTATCAGAAAGAAACCATCAAGAAGTTTGGGGACATCATATCTTAGTACCAAGATTGGTATCAGTACATCACTGAGAACCATCAAGTGGAGGTTCTCGAGTTGGTCTTTCCCCAAACTTCTGAGTCATAGAGTTTTGTCTCGTTAGGTTGTCTCTAACCTATTTTATCTCACATGGGTACATGTGGAAAATATATATTATTTGTAAATATGTTGTAAGTGAAATTCCAAGTGTCATTAGTGGAATGTGAACAGTCACTATGTAATTTAATGAGTTATTTGTAAAGAAGTTGAAGAGCCATGAGGATAGTCAAAGAGTCACAAAGGGGAATGTCAAGGGTCATCCTACCCTTGGTTATAAATAGAACCTCATAACTCATAGAAAGTTCTTTTGGGAGCCAATATTTTGGCTAGGCTTAGGTTTAGAGAAGGCTTGAGAGTATTGTGATGAGCCTTGGCTTCTCCATAGCGTAGAGAAAGTATACTTCTTTGGGGGAGCAAGTGTTCTTTCTTGTAATGTTCCACTATTGGGGCTAGTAGTTGTCAATGGAGTATGTCTGGATGGAACTTTCACTTATAATAATAATAACTGAGCCAACACACTTTCATGCATATGTTGTTATTGTAGATGGAATATCCTTCTTGCTTTAGCAATGTATGTGGTTTAACTTACACATTTTCTTATGAAATACTTTGTATGTAATTGTATGAATCTTGTTGAATGTGCATTGTTGGATTAACCCGTAACTTTGTTTTGTGGACTATTCCGCATTTCATCTTGTGATGTCATTCCACTTGTGTGTTCCTTTCAGGCTGCGTATTATTATAGGCTTCTAAGGGACACACTTCATTTCCCCCTCCATGTGTTAGAACCCCCATCCATCTCACTTGACTCACTGTAAGGTCACACACTTTCTTTCAACCAAAGTCATCGTACTTATCTTTGCACACTACCATGATCGAGGCACTAAATTACAACCCACTATTGGGACTCCTACTCCAAATGGTTTGAGGTCTAGTTGGGACTTATTACTGGGGAGATCCCCTAAATGTTAGCAGGTCTAGCACCATCAACATTTATGGCGCTAGGAGGGCCAAATGACAAGCTGAGCCCTTGAAGTCTGTTTTGAATTTATGCACAACATTCATGACTTATATCACAATATTAATCATGGCATGTTTTTCTCGTGCTCATGATTTAGATGTGTCGATGAATGTTACAGATGACTTTTCACAACTCAAATATGATGGTGAAAGCAGAGAAGCCCGGTTAATCCACACAGTTTCCTTTCTAGGTTTCTGTGATAGGAATGAAGTCCCCTCAGAAAACTTTTCCTGTGGGTTATTCGCTTACACGTTTGAAGGTGTGTTAATCAATGGTGTCATACGTTTCCCATAGCCTTTATACACTCTTTCAATCACATGATCAAATAATTTAAGTCTTGATTTCACCTTTTATGATTGTAAAGAACTTAATCACAAAATTCTAAAATTGTGAAAAGCATCTGACAAATCAATTGCGCACTTTTATGATCGTTTCTGTCATTACTATTTTGAATTTCCAGAAGATGACATTGACTCAAAACTTCTCAATGAAATATTTCAGTATTTTGTTCACATATCTAAGAATCCACATGAGTTAGAATGTTTTGAACCCCTCCTAGCATACCTCGGTGTTAGAGCTTCTAAATTTGAGACAGACAAAGTTTTTGTCCCAAGTGACCCTTCGTCCCCTTCTCATCAAATAGCTCTAGCTCCATAGGATGAGGTGGGATAAGTTGTGAACTTGGTTGTTGAACTATCACCATCTCCTCCTACCCACATGCTCTGGATTTCTTCGCAGATTTGGACTACCAACCTAATGGTTTTCACATGGTATCATCTTCTCAGCCTCTGTCCTCTGGTTCCTTTGGTCCTCTATATTTTCGTGTGTTGTGTTCGTTCATTCGGACTTCACATGTGATGTTTACGAGGATCAAGTTGTGGATGGAGTTGGTGTTGAACAGGTAACGTTCTCTATCTTTTTTTATGAGTATGTGTGGGAATCTAAACAAGAAGTCATGGTGAAGGATGACCTCCTTTTGTCTGCACCTCGTCCAATTTATCCTGACATCTTATGTGATTCTAGCATTTATGTTTCATCTTGTGAAAATCATCTCCGAATGTTCCCACTTTCGATCATTCACATAACATGCAGGTTGTCAGTCTATCATTTGGTTGCGGAGAGGACAAATATTTCTTCCTGTATCCACTCAATCCCTCATCTTTCATTTCCAGAAACTTAGAGGGTGAAATTTTTTGTTTTCCATCAATACTTGTTTACGATTCGTCAGATCATGAGGATGTCATTGTTCACATTGAATTTTTTTTATTGTGGTTGTCATGATCTTTTCACTCATTCATTTAATCGCCATCTTGATTCACGTACTATTGATATTTCAAAGCCACCAATAGTTGACGATCTATATTCCCATGAAGTGGAAACCCCTCAAGCTATTGAGGCACTTCAGCCCTAGTTGATGGTTATGTCAAGTTCTTGTAGCCTTGAGGTCAGTCCCACTCCCTATCAGAAATCTATTGAATCTCCCTAAGCTCCTCATCACTCTCATGTTCACATTGAAAAAAATCTAGTTCACAATTTTTCTCATCCTCCATCAGAATCACATGATCCTACCACTCATGCATTGGAAGAGTCATACATAGCAAGAACGGTTGCGAAGCGAAAATTTTATTCTTTCTTCATGTTTTCTCGTTTATCATGTTCAAAGGTGTGTACATTCTTGTCTTCTACGTGCAATGTGACACACGACCATGATACATCTACAGAGTGCTTTTCACGTGCTTTCAATTTTTTCTTTTCTATGGATGCATCAACACTTCAAATGTTCTGGTTTGCATTGCTTTATATTTCTTGTCTATTGGTTTTCTTGAATATCTTTCTTGTCAACCATGCCATCACCTACATGGGTCAACCAATGCGCCAGTGGCTGCATTGGAAGTATCACTTCACATGAGTTGGCCCATGCTCTACTTAGCTTAGGAGTAGGAATAGTTTTTTCTTTCTTGTTTTCTTTTACTTCCTTTTTTCTTCTTCTTACTTCTTTCCTTTTCTTCTTTGCCTGTGCGCCCATAGGATTAGTTTCTACATGAAATCATGTTTGGCTCCTTGTGACAAGCAGGGTGAAATATAAGAGGAATTGTACAACTATCAACACTTGGTTATTTGTCTATTCCCTCTCTTTATGATGATCTTGCATTTCTTCCAGTCAATGATACCCTGATGGAAAATATGTTCCTTTTAAAGTGAATCTTGATGAAATCACAACACTTGCACTTTTAACTAGTACCACCTACTCTAATCGGTTTTCTATATTCGGTTAACCCTTGGAAACTCATTCAAGTAGAGTAAGATGAGGGGGGGAACCTTAACATGTATGTTAGAGGTAAACATCCTTCTCTGAATGGACAACCTCTTTTACTCTCAATAAGTTGGGATCCCTCTTCTGCCTCATGAAATAAATAAGTGCCTATACACAGTTCTTTGAAATGAATGAAAAAAAATAAATAAAGGCGAAATAAGAGAAAACCTTCCTACACAAAGATATGAACTAAGAAACTCCGTCAAGGTACTATCCCGACTCGCTGGGAGTGGATCAGTACTTGTGTTCCTGAAGTGACTTTGTCTGGGTATTGTCCAAGCCTGCTAGTAGCAGAGCAATACCAGGGATGAAACTAAAACTCTGACAATTTGTATTACTTGTGCATCAATATACCCCTCATCCCCAATTGAAACAATCCATTTGAATTTCCTTGTTATGTGTGTTGTTGATAAAGAGAATGATAGGGACTACATATTTAACTCAAGCTAGTGAAGAAGATATGACGATCAAAGAATCGAACAATATTTTCAAAAGAGTTAGACTCACTTTACACAAGACAAGATCCATACAGAGAGCTAGAGTTCTACCAATGTGTCGCCAATGTTGTAGTCGCTACTAAAACCCTCCAAAATTTTTCTTATGCTTCATTTTTGAGCCTCCCTCCTAAATCACAACAGTTCATCTTGCATTAACCCTGGTACCTGTGCTTTGATGGAGATTTATCTTTGCATTATGGCTTGTGTTTTCTCATTTGACTTACTGTCGAACCCACAAGCCGATCTCTTGACCTGGTTTCAACCCGATTCTAGGCTTGCCTTAGTGAACTGCACAATCCTTTAGGGCAACCAACCTTTCTCTTAGGAATTGCGTGGTCTAAGTTGACAGTGAGCCTTCAGCTCTAGAACTATGTAGAGCCAACTAACAGCCTGCCTTCAGCAGGATTTGCATAGAGCATGAGAGGCAACCAGATCCACTCAGCCAAAAAATTTCACATAAGCTTCTTTCTCAAAAGTTGTCTAGTGCATGAACTAGCGAAGTGCATGAGCCAGTGAGTTTCCCAGTCCTTCCCGGAAGTGCGCAATCTCTTCAAGAAATCCATGGCATCTTTTCCTGAAAAATAAAAAAATCAAAAATCAAAAATCAAAAATCCATAGAAAATAGGTATCTATTTTTAGCAGCACAGAAGAGACACTCAAGTTATTTTGGAAACTTTCAACAAGTGTCACTTTTTCCTTGATTTTTGGCCTTCGCATCATAAACCCTAGATCGACCAAATCTATTTAATCGGCAAAACTAGAGCTCATTTTCACATTCAATCTTGGAGATATGGCATTCCCTAGGAGATCAAGGAACCTCTAGTATAGTTGTCGTTGCCTTTTCGGGTAAGTCTTGATTTTCTAGTCATTTGCTGCCTTTTCTGTCACTTTTGTTTAAATAACTTGTGAGAGTGTTGTTTCACTCATTTTGTTGAACGACTGCTGGAATTTCAACTTGTTTTAGCTTGTAGAACTATTGTTTTAAATTTTTCATTGCCTTTCCCAACTATTGCATGCTTTACCCATTTTTTGCACTAATGGTCATCATTGTGGAGACTCTCTCCGCATCCTTCATTTTCCTTCATTTTTATTGATTCCTGCACTTGTTTCACTTGCATGCATTATCATTCACTTAGATCAACACCCAACATCATTCAATCCTTCATATATGTTCAATTTCTCACTTCCCTTGGGCAGATCTGGGCTTCCTTGGCCCGAATCTCATCTTCCCAAGCATGCATTGTGCATTTCTAGAACTTAGGGCCTTAGCCTTGGCTTTTGGAATTACGCATAGGTTTCCCAGGACTGGCTCCAATTGCACACTATGCGATTCCAGGAGCCATCCCTAAGCCTTGGCCACTTCGACTACGCAATGTGCAGACTCTCCTAGCCTGTGCCAAGATTGAATTGAACATTGCATAGTTCCAGTTAGAAAGAACTCCCCACTGACTGTTGAGACTGCGCAATGCACATTTCCAGCTACAAGTCAGTCACCTCTATGAGCTAAGATTGTGTAATTCTTCCTAGCAGTTGTCTAGTTTGTTTCTTGGTCTGTTCTTGAAGTGCTTTTAGTTTCGAGCTAACATTTGCATGCCATGAGTGTCCTCTTTTTCACCAGGTACAATAGTTGCTGAGAAACTCTCTAGCAATTATAGGTAACATGGATTCCAAGAGAGTTGTATCAAAGGATACTGTCGAGAGTAGCACTGGGGAATAAATTGAGCAAGTGTCAGTGAATTTTCTAGTCTATGCAAACACTCAGTTGTTCATCATGAAGGGCATGACATTAACATGGCAGGAAATCAAGGATATCTTTGTAGGGGACTTCAAGGAAGATCTAGAGGATCGCCAACTTTATATCAGTGTCCACTGGTCAGGCTTAAATAAGGTTGCATGCAGGTACCCCACCTTCCAATGTGTGGATATCATCCACTAGATTATATCACACACAAATCCAGAGACTATGACATTGAGCAGTTCCAGTGGGATACAACTTTCCAACTTCAAGGCAAAGAAATATTAGCATATGTAACATTTACCTCAGCTGGTGAACTACATGGATTCACTTTTCTATGCCATCCATAGCTTTGTGAACATTAGAGATATTGTAAAGTGTTAGGTGAAAGAGCCATCAAATTTCGTAGTGACACCCACTCATGTTTACAAGACAAAGTCACTCAGGAAGGCCTACCAGTTCCTGATCATCTTTGCATGCCAAGTATATGGTCAAGAGAGAACGCAGAACTTTCCAGAAAGATGGGTGGTTGTGTTGGACCAATTGGTGAGTGATTAAAATCCATTCAACTGGTATGATATGTTGGCTCTTCAGTTAAAAGTCCATGTGACTAACGCTCAGAATCTTCCCAAGGATAAGCAAGAAAGATTCTACATGTTCGTGTATTTACTTGATGCAATATGTGCCCTACATCATTTTCCTGGCATGGGTTGTACATGGACACCAAAAGAGACTGTCGTCAAAATTTATTGCAAGTTTATTTATGAATGCAACTACCAAGGCGTTATGACAAGTCTAGTTGATCATTTCATCATCCCAGTGTACAAGTTGATCTTTGAGCAGGATCCACCTTTCATGTCCCAAGAAGTGATGGAGGTGATACTTAACATTGCAGATAGGTATGCCTCACCCAATGGCACCTTCATTAGAGTATTTGGTGGAGAAAAGCCTCTGCATGTTCTACTAAGGTATGCCACAGACAAGTTGGTCATGCAAGAGGTCGCATATCGCCTCTCCACAAGGTTATCAGTAGGACTGAAATGGAAGAATAAGGCACCATGGCTCACCCTTCCTTTGTGGATCGGACTGTACGAGATAGATTAAGAGATTGAAATATGTGGATGCCAAAGCTAAGAAAATAATGAAGTTTGAGTTCGGCACCAAAGAATTCAATCTGTATGATCCCACGGTATTTGCAAGAACCACTGTGTGAAGGTTTATTATCCATGGATCCATGGGACATGTCATTGGGAAGAGGAGGACCCTTAGAGGTATTGTTACAACTACTCTAAGCCCAATGAACCGGTTAGTATAGCCATAGCATGGAAAGCTACTCTGCAGGCAACAGCACTGCAGGAAGAAACAACAATAGTTGTAATAAGCAGCAAACCGGCATAGGACAAGGGTAAAAGGAAGATTTTCAAGAACCCAAAGGCTGAGAAAAGCTACAAGTTCAAAGAATATCCTATCATTGATAAAGCAACTTTGGCAGTGGAGGAAAAGAGGCAACAACGCATAAAGAGGGAAGATCAAAGGAATAAAGAAAAGAAAAGGGTGGAGGAAGCATAAAGGAAGTTGCAGGAAACAAAGAAGAAGTTGAAGGAAGAGCGGGAGCTAAGAAGGAGAGAGAGGGAAGAGAAGAAGAAACAAGAATAAGATGAAAGGCAAGGCATGATAACAAAGAAAATTACGCCCATATAGGTTGAGGAGTCAGAACAACCAGCAGCTGAAGAAGAGGGTGAGTAGATGCACGATCAGGAAATTGCTCATCAGATTGAGAAATTGATCAAAGTGATAGACATGGAGTTGGAAGATGAACCATAGGATCAAAACACTAACCTCATGCCACATGCATTTAAGGTCACGCCTCAGTCTCCACCACCTCTAGTATCAAAACCAGTCCCGGGTGAGAAAGCAGAGGTTGTTCTCCTTGATGATGATCTGGTGATGGATGTGTACAATCTATCATTCGACGAGTTGGAGAAGAAGATTGTGCAGGCATGGAGAAAGCATTTCCTGGATGATCACACATTACTTGCATTCATGAAGGAAATCGTGATAGTTTCATATGTTAGAAAGCATATAGTTGGCATGGCTGATGCCACCTTGGCTTATGCAGGAGCCATGAGCTCACATGTCAAGTTCCTATTAGTGGAGAATGAATATATGTTAAAGAACTTGCAAGAGGTTAGGCAAAAGGCAGAACAATATGTATGTTCCGTAATGGCAGAGATGAGGAAAGTGATACTTGCTGAAGTATCAACTCTTGAGGCCGCCATGCAAAAACTCTATGACGGATTTGTCACCATGCATAAGGCATTTTTCCATCTATATGGCTTTCAGAAGTGAAGTATAGGGATTGTAGAAACTCTCAAATACATACATGTTTTTATTGCCCGCATGTAAGAATGGACAATGAGGTACAAGGGAGCCCCGATTCACTTGCCAAAGATGATGAAGCCGGAGGTAGAGCTAGACAAAGAAAGGAATGGGATGTTAATCTAGAACTATGAGCAACTCACCCCATTCATCAGCAGCATACAGGATTCATATGAACAGTTGTAAAAGAGTTTGGATGTCATGGTGAGAATGCACAAGATCCTTTCAATCGGTTCCCTCACTGAAGATAGGCACAAGAACCAAGTCTGCTAGAGATTGACAGGTACACGAAGCAACTAAGGTGAGAGGTCACCAGCGATGACTTGGATCTTAGCACACAAAACATGCAGAAGTACATTGGTGGTCCTGTCATGGTCAAGACCATGCTACACTTGCTTCAGGATGAGTTGGAAAAGGGTTCCAAGACCATATACCCAGAAGTTATGTAGGCAAGATTCCATTATCAAAAAGACACCATCAAGCAGTTTTGGGACATAATAGCATAGTACCAAGCTTGGTAGCAGTACATCATCAAGAATCTTCAAGTGGAGGTTCCCGAGTTGGTCTTTCCCCAAACTTCCGAGTCATAGAGTTTTGTCTTGTTAGGTTGTCTCTAGCCTATTTTGTCTCACATGGGTACATGTGGAAAATGTATATTATTTGTAAATATGTTGTAAGTGAAATTCTAAGTGTCATTAGTGGAATGTGAACAATCATTATGTAATGTAATGATTTATTTGTAAAGAAGTTGAAGAGTCATGAGGAAAGTCAAAGAGTCACAAAGGGAAATTTCAAGGGTCACCCCACTCTTTTTTATAAATAGAACCTCATAACTCAGAGAAAGGGCTTTTGGGAGCCAAAGTTTTGGCTAGGCTTAGTCTTAGAGAAGGCTTGGGAGTATTATGATGCGCCTTGGATTCTCCACAACATTAAACATGTATACTTCTTTGGAGGAGCAAGTGTTCTTGACTGTAATGTTCCACTATTGGGGCTAGTAGTTGTCAATGGAGTATGTATGGATGGAACTTTCACTTATAATAATAATAACTGAGCCAACACACTTTCATGCATATGTTTTTATTGTAGTTGGACTATTCTAGTTGCTTTAGCAATATATGTGGTTTAACTTACGCATTTGCTTATGAACTAATTTGTATGCAATTGTATGAATCTTGTTGAATGAGTGTTATTGGATTAACCTACCACTTTGTTTTTTGGACTATTCCACATTTCAGCTTGTGATGTCTTTCCACTCATGTGTTCCTTTCAGGCTACGTACTATTACAGCCTTCTAAGGGACACACTTCCTTTCCCCCTCCATGTGTTAGAACCCCCATGCATCTCACTTGACTCAATGCAAGGTCACGCACTTTCTTCTGACCAAAGTTATTGATCTTATCTCTACACGCTACCACGGTCAAGGCACTACATTACCACCCACTGCTAGGACTCCTACTCCAAATAGTCTGAGGCCTAGTTGGGACTTCTTACCAATGATATCCCCTAAATGTTGATCGGTCTAGCACCATCAATAGCTCCTCTAGTTATATCAACCATTATGCTTCTGAGGGGTGCCTCACTTTGAGGCAGTGCTTCAACACTCTTCTTGTCAACATTGTAAATATAATCAAAAGCATTAACTTCATGGCCAATGCATATACTTTCCTCAGCTGTTGCAAGTTCATTTGTTTCTTCCATCAACTCAGGTTGCTCATCTGCTATTAGGGTATCAACAATGTGTTTGGACAGAGTATTCATGTTGTGGTTCCAATGTGGGCATATTTTCTCTGAATGTCATTTCTTATGGAAGGAATAATAGTTATCTATGCCTATACTTTCAAAATTCAACACAACATTCTAAATCAAGGCATATTTAGTCGGTTGGTTGTTGCTATTATTATTCCTTCTGAAAGGGAAAGCCTTGGGAGGCTTGCTACTGGTAGAAGTCTCACTTGACCTTCTCTATAATTTTGAGACTTCATTAGTGAGTTCTTTTAAAGATATGGTCAAGTTCTTAATATAACACAAAATCCTTTCTTTAGCCTTGGAGAAATATGAGACTTGGTTTGAGTCTCCTTGGAGTCTTTAGATTCATCATCATTTGCAATAACTCCAATGGAATGCAAGTCTTTCTCCACAGTGATTGCTTCTGTAAATTTTAGAGCCAGTGTCTCCTTTGCGAATCACTTAACAAAAGAGGAAATGTTCATGGGAAAGGTAGTTGTATAGTAGTCAATAGTAACTAAATCATGGGGCTGCATATCTGGGGGAAACTTGTTTAGTATTCAGTTAAAACTTTGATTGAAATCTTAGCTCTTTAAATAAAATTGTGAGAGTCTTATCATTGGAAAATTTATCTAAAAATAACTTCTTAAACTCCCATGGATTGAATTGATAGGAAAACTATTGCACCATGTTTCTGCTCTACCTTCTAATGTAAAAGGAAAAAACCTACAAGAAACATCATCATACCATACCTCTAACATCCTTAGATGCATGTAAAAATCATCAATATTATCTTCTGCCTTAGTCTTTTTCTCATGATAAAACTTTGATAACAACTTTTTGGGTGTCTCAACATTCTATGAAGGTTGTTTGGAAGAACAAGTGGCCCTTGGGCCATCCAATCCAATTGATGGTCAGACATGTCTTCATCTCTTTCCTCTTCCTCATTTTCTGAGTCTGGCGAGCCTTCTCCTTCATCGTATTAATCGTTGTTAAACTCAAAATAATCTCACAAATGTTCTTCGTCAAAAAGAACAATATCTTCCTCATACTCTTCGTGAATGGGTGGAAGAGTCTCTTGCTAAACTATGTCTTCTGAAGACTCTGCTAATTCCGCAAGAGTGGTGAAAACCAAATCTTCCAACAATGCAGCTAACACATCAGTGCAGGTTGTTTCTTTCTCCTAGGGTGGTAAGTGAGATTATGAGCAACCAACGGGTGATAGGTCGAAGTCCCCAGAGTTGTTCATAGGTAACCTTGTAGGCCAACTCCAGAAAAGGTTGAGAATACCCTCCTACTTTGGGAATATGAGTTGGGATAGTGCTCAGGATGTTACTGCCTTTTCCAAAAGGTGACTGATTAGGATGTGTAGAGTTATCAACAATAAAAAATTAGTTTCCCTCCTTCTAGCGCCAAAATGTTGATTTTGTTGGATACCGCTAACATACAAGGGATCTACCTGATATAAAGTCCCAATTAGACCTCACATTGTTTGGTGTAGGAGTCCCATCCATAAATATGATCTGAATACCATTTACTTAAAGGTTTTCCTTGGGTTAAACAATTAGCATGAGAGAGAAGTGCACATGTTCTTTTGAATGAGCAAGAGGGTGCCTTATGAATGTTCGATTTTAAATGTATCAAGGTTCTTTCACTACATAGTGGGAATAAAGTGAGCCTATAAAAGATAAGTAATAGTACTAATCTAATGGAGACACACACAGATATGAGAAAGACTCATCTAACCTCAAGTGAAGTAGTTCACATAAATGCGATGATTGTTACAATCATTACAACACATTTCCAATAAGTTAAGCATCAAAGTCACTGAAATAGTTCAATTAATTTAGTACATGTGAAAGCCAACATGAATTATAAATATTCAAAGAGTAGTACTAAAAAATCCACAATCCATGCATGAAAATGTGTATGCCAAAAGGCTTCAAGTATTAAGCAAAAGTTCCAAGATACATAAGTACAATGAACATCACTAGCTCCAATAGTGGACTGTTAGAGCCACTAATTGCTCCCCAGAAGTATTAACTCTATCTCTCTAATTCCTTGCAAGAGAATCCAAGGTGAAAAGTCCTTTACATGAGTAATGAGGATCTTTTTATAACTTGAGGCATGACCTTTCATATCCTCATAACTCTAGACTTTCTAACTTCTAATGACCTTTGGACTTCTAGAAACTTTGGATTTCCAAATGAATTTTGGAATTACATATGACTCTTGGTATTACATGTCTCTAGGACTTCTATACATGGATATTTTGTCCATACATAACTCTTGGACTTCCACTTATTTTTCTTTACAATAATTGGATGATTACATCATAAATTCCACATCATCTTGTGATGATAACATGACAAGTCACTATCACTGATAACTTGGACTTGTATTGGCTAATGATATGGGATTTATTAACTGGGTGACATGGCTACCACTCATGTCTTTGTTCCATATGCAACTTGTAATCGTTGATTTCTTCACCCTCCAAAGGGTATTTGATCTTATGGATTCTTCAGGGTGCTTCGATCATCAATACTTCAATGTTTTCATTGTTTTTGAATGCTTTCATTGGCTTCCTTATTTTCGCAATCTTCTTCATGCATCCTTTCCATGTTGTTCTTGAAATACATATAACTGCAATCACTCATGGAAAGCAATCATCAACCTTTAAAATATCTACTCTAACATTTTTTCATGTAGATTTTATGTTCATGTCTTGAAAGTGTGCTCGGGAAAAACAAGGAGAGCTTATGGGATCAAGGGTGCACTTCAAAAGGCTGAGGGGATGAAGAGAGGAATCTTAGGAGCTTCGAGATTCACTCATTCGCTCAAGAGGAAAGAGAGAAATTCAAGGGAAGGCGCAGGATGCATGTATAAAGGATGAAGGATGAGGCTTCGGGCTTCCCAATTGCATTATGTGCTCAAGGGAGATAACAAGGGCGCAAGGTGCACTAAAAAAGGCTGAAGGGATGAGGCTTTGGGTCTTCAGGGTGTGCTCATGCACTTAAGAAGGAAAAGGAGGGCACAGGGCATATTGTCAAAGGATGAAGGATGAGGCTTCAAGGCTTCAGGATGCGCTCATGCGCTCAAGGAGGCCAAGGAGGGTGCAAGGCACATTGCTAAAGGTTGAAGGAATTAGGATTCAGGTATTTTGGGTGCACTCATGCGCTTAAGAAGGGGCAGTCCTTCGAGTCGAAGGAGTGCGCAAGGAAGAATTGGTTCTTTAGGGCGCAATTTAGAAAAAGGAAGGGGAATGATGCTTAGGAGTGCACTTGTGTTCTCTTGGAGGGCGCGGGGTGCAATTTTGAACAATGAAGGATTCCTACTCAAGGCTTAAGAGTGCGCTTTTGCACTCCTAATCTTAATGGGTTCACATTGCAACCAAAATTTTTCTAAGTGTGGAAGACAAAAGAAGGGATGGAATTTATGAGATTAGGCAGAGAATCATGTGCAGTGCATACCACCTCATGAATACAACTTAGAAGGACTTAAACCATGATAAATAGACATCAAAACTCTAGCTTACAAACACTCCCCAAGTACAATGGACAAAGTGTGTGTGAATGCAACCAGAAGTGTCATTTTGCGACAAACAAAGGTGTAATGACCCTGAAATGCACTAAATATGTTTTAATCAATGCGATGGCACTTGAGAATGATAAAGTACACTTGAAAGACATAAAAGGACTCGATATAACACTTGATGACCAAGACCATGCTTGATGTGACATTTGAGTAGGCTCCAAGATTTAAATGTAGTGAAATTTTTTAGGGTGTTGTAGCAGCAACAATGTATCCCAAATTGAATTGTACCCCAAATATACTAAAGTATCCCTTGTACTAATTTCCAATGGGTTTTATGTGTTTTTTTTCATATATTTTGGAATAAGACAAAAAACAAAATAAATATTAGGATGGGTATTATCCAAATATAAGATGGTACAAATTGACATCTAATTTCAGTGTAGTAAAGGGGCCAACAAGTTTGACTCCATACTGGAAGGGATATGGGGCTAGTTTACAACCTTCACTTTGAAAGTGACAAAGACAGTCACATGCATACTTAGATTGTGGAAGGGAAATTCCTTTCTTGGTTTACAATACTTTGAGGCCAAGGAAATAAAAAAATAGCCTAAGTATTTCATTTAAATTTTCTTCTTAAAGCTATATTTCATATGGTTTAAATTTTATGGTCATTATCAATGAGCATAAGGTCATCAACATATTGAACAAGTATTATGATATGGTTTCCTAATTTCTTGGAATAGAAATTAGGGTGAGGATGTGTTGTATTATTCTATATTACACGATATTTCAAGAAGAGAATACATTAAAGAAATAACATCACACACACACACACACATTACTCAAGAGAGAAGATGTAATTGTGGGAAGGTTAACCAACTAATCTCTTATTCTTTATTCATGAGTATTTATACAATAAAGAGATGCTTGGAGTGGTTGTACATGTTTCCAACTAATCATTCATTAGGTTCACTTTATGTATTTATGATTTATTAGATATTCATTCATATATTTACTTATGTCTAAAGTGTGATGAATGTTACAAAGGCCTAAAAGGATTCCCAACATCTCCCCCACCATCAAATCCTTGCTTGTCTCAAGCAAATGTGCAACAACATCTAGGGTTTCTACTCCTATAGAAGTATCCTTATTTTGCATCAACCATGGATACCAATTTGAATAGGTAAACTAGCTACAACATCCAACTATATAGTAAGATACATCTATACAAGGCTTTATAGTGACCTATTACTCTTTAGCCTCCATATTCAATCTCGCAAGTTCTTGTGTAGTCAATGAGTCTCCAATGCTCAACTATATCGACCAATAATGGTCCTCTTGACTCTCTTATTACACCATTGTGCCTCCAAGGCAGTGCTTGGATCATCTTGTGCTCATCTTACCCTTGTATAGCACCCTATGGTGGAGCCATATGTTTGGACCAACTGACCATTTCTTTGCTTTTTAGCTTCTAAGGTCACAACCCAAGAAAATTGTTTTACTACTCTCATACCTAGTCAATAATAATTTTTATAGCATCACCTAGTACTTAAAACTCTTTGTGTGTGTGTGTGTGTGTCATTTTATGTCTCTTTCTTGAATGCCTTCTTCCTTTTTCAAGTTTTTAACACTTTTTGTAAGTGCTCAAATAAATTACTTCCGAGTTCTTAATCAATGCTCAATATTTGAGTTGAATGTTGTAATGTTTGTATGCATAATTCTTAGTTGAACTATTGCTTTGTTTAAATATAATTTTCCTTGTTTGATCATAAATTCTTCACTATACCTTGTTTTGTGTCAATTCTTTGAACTCTATCAAACACGGTCTTCTTCTATTGTTGATAAGGATTCTTTTAAGCCATTGGTAATGGATTGGAATCTACATTTTTTCATTACATGAAGAATGACTCAACTAACTCAACTGAGAATTCATTGCATGTGCATGAATAGACTTGACTAAGACATAACTCAACTAACACCAATAATACAAAGGCTAGTTTACCATTATCAATATTTTATAGACTTAATTAAATTCCTTCAACTATGTATCGAATGATGTCAGTAAGAAACCAATCTCATTGGTTAGGTGCCAACTTGCATTACAATAGTGGAGAGGATCACCGACCTTTCCTTGAAGATTCACATTTAACCCCCTCATATATTTATATTTTTATTTCAACTTAAACTTTATAATAAATTATAACTAATACATGACTAACTCAATTGATGACGTATACATATATTTTTATTTTCAACTAAACTAATATTTGAATCATTTGTAAACTTGACTCAATGTTAGGTCTCTATAATACTAGTGTATCTCTCGTATTTTATTGTCAGTGTAGGCCCCTATTGTTATTTTTGTTCCCATGTATTTCCCATTTTTTTATTGTTGTGCCCCATAGAAGCCCATTGTTGTTATTGTTGTGCCCTTACACTATTATTGTTATGTAGGCTCTGATTATATTGTGACCCCTTCGACTCCTATATATACCAAGGAGGTCTTATCATTCGTATCATCCAAGAATTATTCATTTATGTAATGTAAAGGAGGTTTCCCCCTTAAAGAGGCTAATTTTTAAGTCATTGATCTATGTTTTTTCTATTTTGTGAGTTGGTTGCATAACATTTGGTATCAGAGCTTTGGATTCTAGGGTTTCACTTCTTCAAAAAAGGCATCCTAGAATTTTATCTATAATGTTTTTTTGTACGAGCCTTCAAAAGCCGAAATTAAAACCACGTGGAGCTGAAATATTAATGAACTTCATGTATAAATTTCAGATATTGGTTCACTATATTTTCGGAGATATGATCAGAGGAAGTTAGGGTGTTTGCAGGCTCCAAAATTCCATATGAAACAGGAGACCTAGGAAAAATAGTCATAACTTTCTCTCTGAGAAACAGTTTGAATTTCGTAAAATTTGAATGAAAGCTCATAGACTATAGTATTTAATGTATCAATTTCAAGGCTGAAGGTCGAAACAATCACATGTGGCACTTCGTACAAGTTCGGTCTACTGAACTAGTCTAGAATCAGGCCATTGTGGGAGATTGGGCATAACTCTTTCTTGGAGAATGCAATCTCAATCAGACTTGTGGGGTTGGAAATAAGACTCAGAGGGATACCATATGATGAAATTTCAGATCTTGGAGAGCCGAAATTACATAGATACAACAATTTCAATATATAGCTCCTAAAAAGAAAGAAAAAGGTGTGTATTTTTTGTTTTTAATTTGCATAGATTTTGTTTGAAAAATATGTTTGAAGTGATTCAAAGGGCATAGTGAAGTATAAATATATTTGTTTGATTCCAAAATTCCTAGAAGCAAAAAAATGGACACACCTAGTAAGAAACCAGAAAGCTATAATATGACACACGAAGAATAGAAAGAAATGTAACATGATATATCAAAATTACAAGACCAAGTGCAACAAATTTCGCTCTCGCAAAGAGTAATCAAAAATGAAATGTAAGCTTTGAAGAATGTTTTACAAGCACACATGGAATATTTCAAGGATAGCATGAATGTTAAGATGGAAGGTTTGAAGGAAATTTTGACAAAGTTGCTACAAGAAATGCTTCCTAATGGTGACAAGGTATTCCATGAAACTCATGATGAGAATAAAAGGAATGTTAATAATGAATTTTAAGACTCTAACTTTGGGTTGAAGACCAACCACATTCCAAATCTCGATATGATGAATTTTGATGGCAAGGATCCAGTAACATGGATACTACAGATGGAGCAATATTTTTATCTCCTTGATTTTCAACACACACAAAAGGTACGCATTGCATCTTTATATTTAGAGCTCAATCAATTTGTATGATATGATGGATTTGTTCTTGTAAACCATTTGTCACTTGGTCATTTTTTACAGAGGAAATGATAGAACATTGTGAGGATACAAAGAGAAAAACCTTCTTTAGCCAATTGATAAATCTCAAACAAAAGGGTTCAATGGCAGAGCACATTGAGGACTTCCAAAAATTGAATATCAGGGTAATTGATATTCCAAATGAGCATAGGATTGATGTCTTCATAGGGAATTTAAAGGATAACATCCAAAATGAGTTTCACCTTTGGGAACCTGATTCATTGGAGAAAGCATTCAAGGTGGAAAGAAAAGTTGAAAGCAAAATTATGGAAACAAGGAAGTCTACTACTCACAACTATAAATATGGAAGGGTTGCTACTTTTGGCTTTCCACAACCTACAAGGTTGACACCAAAACAATTGGAGGAAAAAAGAGAAAAAGGGTTTTGTTACAATTGTGATGGCAAATACACTAAAGGTCATAAGTGTGCTGAGAATAAATTATTTTACATAGATTTTGAAGAGGAGGAAGAAAAGGAACAAGAAATGTCAAAAGAGGATGATATACACCAGGAACCAACCCTAGAGAAAGAAGAAATGAATCTAACCATATTGTGTAATGCATTGGCATGAATTACCACTCCTCAAACTCTCAAGATAATAGGATATATCAAGAAGAAAAAGGTAATAGTGTTGATTGATTCAGGTAGTACCCATAATTTTATTCATTGTAAGATAGCCAAGGAATCGAATTGCTTCATATATCTAACACCAAAGTGTCAAATGATGGTTGCAAATGGAGGAACTGTAAATTTCTCTGGAAAGTGTCATAATATCAAGCTAACCATGGGGGAATATGTATTGAATATTCCAATTCTTTCCATTCTAATGGGTGGTGTTGATGTTGTACTAGGAGTCTACTGGTTACAATCTTTGGGGACAATAGCTTTTAATTTTCAAGAATTTTTCTTAAGTTTTTTTGGGGAATGAAAGGAAGTTGAATTAAGGGGTATCGTAGGGAAATCAAGAAATATAATCATCTCTAATGGCGTGATAAATCTTTTGAAGAAAGAACAATGGGGCGTAATTGCTCAATTATGCTCACTGGAGGTTCAAACATTGAAATCATCTATTTCTCCATATCTACAAAAATATTGGACAATCATTCCAAGATATTTGAGACTCTAAAAGGCCTCCCACCTATTCATTATCATGATCATGCTATTCATTTGATTCCAGGAAGGGTTCCTCCAAACATCAGGACTTATAGATATCCTTATTCCCAAAAGAGTGAAATTGAACGTATGGTTGCAAAAATGCTAGAGGTTGGTATAATTCAACCTAGTCAAAGTTCTTTCTCTGCTCCAGTAGTATTTGTGCACAAGAAGGATGGATCATGGTGTATTTGTCTGGATAATAGAGAGCTTAACAAGTATTAAATATAAATTTTCCATTCCTATAATTGATGAATTATTGTATGAACTACATGGACAAATTTTCTTCAGCAAGTTGGATCTTTGTTTAGGATATCATCAAATTAGAATGAAGATTGAATACATTTCGAAAGCAGCATTTAGAACTCATGAGGGTCATTATGAATTTTTGGTTATGCCTTTTGGCCTTACTAATGCACCTTCCACACTTCAAGGTTTGTTGAATTTCATTTTCAAACCCTTCCTTAGAAAAATTTTGTTAGTATTTTTTGACAATATACTAATCTACAACAAGTCTTGGAAGGATCATGTTCAAGACGTTGATAGGGTGCTCAAATTATTGGAGGAGAAACAATTATATGCAAAAACATCCAAATGTTTCTTTGGAGTACAGGATGTGGAATATTTGGGTCATATTATATCTCATGAAGGTGTTAAGCTAGACCCTAACAAAATTAAAGCCATTAAGGAATGGAAAATCCCCACAACCATAAAGCATCTTTGAGGATTTCTCGGATTGAGAAGGTATTATAGCAAGTTTGTTAAGAATTAAGGGGGAATAATAGCACTTCTAACAATATTACTAAAGAAATATGCATTTTCTTGGACTCTAGAAACAACTAAGGCCTTTGAACATCTTAAAGAGGAAATGTGTCAAGCATCGGTCTTCACTACTGCAGACTTCACAAAACCCTTTATTGTGGAATTTGATGCCTCGAGAAATGGAATTGGTGATGTTTTAATGCAAGAACGAAAAACCATTTCTTTTGAAAGCCATCCAATCAAAGGAAAGTATTTACAAAAACCTATTTATGAGAAGGATATGTTGGAAATACTACATGCACTAAAGAAATGGTGACCTTTAACCTAATGGGAAGACACTTCAAGGTGAAAATAGATTATGATAGTCTTAAATACTTTTTGGAACAAATATTATATTCAAAAGATCAACAAAAATGGGTCACAAATATGTTGGATTATTACTTTGAAACCATCTACAAAAAAGGGAAGCAAAATGTTGTTGAAAATGCACTCTCAAGAAAGGATGAGGATGTGGAAGCACTACTTTGTGCCATTTCTATTATTCAACCTGATTGGATAATAAAAGCAAGGGATGAATGGAAGAATGACGAAGAGGTGTGTAAACTCATTCAAAAGTTGCAGCAAGATCCCGGTTTATCTGATACGTTTAGCTGGAAAAATGATTCATTGCGATACAAATATTGCTTATATCTTTGTAAGAATTCCGAAATCAAACAAAATATTCTTTTGGAATTTCACACCTCCCTCTTAGGAGGGCACTCAGGATTTTTAAAAACTTACCACAGAGTCAAGAAGGAATTTTTTTGGGATGACCTTAAATCTGATATTCAGAAGTTTGTGGAAGAATGTTTGGTTTTCCAATCAAATAAAGTTGAGACAATTAAGACCCCGAGGCTTTTACAACCTTTAGCCATTCCAAGTCAGCGTTGGAAAGAGATCTAAATGGATTTTATCACAGGTTTACCCAAGTCTAAAGTAAATAGTGTCATCATGGTCCTAGTTGATAGAATTACCAAGTATGCGCACTTTTGTGCATTATCTCATCCTTTTAAATCGAGTACAGTTGCTACTGCATTTATGGAAACAATTCAAAAGCTACATGGAAACCTAAATATTATTGTAAGTGACATAGATCCCATTTTCACTGGAAATTTTTAGATGGTATTATTTTCTTGCCTTGGGACTCAATTAGCTCATAGCTCATCTTATCATCCTCAATCTGGTGGGAAAACTGAGATAGTGAACAAAGGTTTGTAAGGATATCTTCATTGCTTTGTATCTGATAAACAAACACAATGGGTCAAGTGGTTACCTCTAGTTGAATAGTGGTATAACATTTCCTTTCATATTGCAGCAAAAATGACCCCATTTATGGCACTTTATGGATATCATTCACTATCCATTGCATCATCTTTAAGAGAAAATTCTAAGGTTCAAGTAGTGGAAGATCACATCGAGAATCGACAACAAGTTCTCCAAATCTTAAAGGATAGCCTCACTCTAGCGCAAAATCAAATGAAATAACAAGAAGATCAACATCGCAATGAAAGAAGTTTTGATGTAGGAGACTAAATATTTTTACGACTACAACCATATAAACAAATGTTACTCAAGCAAGCTAAGAAGGATAATGAATTATCACCCAAGTACTATGGTCCTTACAAGGTGTTGCAAAAGATTGGTACTAGGCATACAAATTGGAGTTGCATGCATCTTCTCGAGTACACCCAGTTTTCCATGTTTCATGCTTAAAGAAGGTTATTAGTGAAAAGCTCCCAGTTCAAACAGTGTTGCCATAACTTAACGAAGAAGGAAATATCATATTTGAGCCTTAAGTAGTCACAGAAGAAAGAACCTAATAGCTACGGAATCAATTAATTCCAGAGTATCTCATTAAGTGGAAAAACTTACTCACTAAAGATTCCACATGGGAGGATGTTATATAAAAGCATATGGAACTACTCAAGCATTGAGGACAACACTTTTTTGAAGGAGAGGGGCATGTTAGGTCCCTATAATACATGTGTATCCCACTTATTGTTATTGTTAGTGTAGCCCCCTATTGTTATTGTTGTGCCCATGTATTTCACATATTATTATTGTTGTGATCCATAGAAGCTTGCTATTGTTATTGTTGTGCCCTTACATTATTATTGTTATGTAGGCTCTGATTATATTGTGACCCCTTAGTCCCCTATATATCCTAGAGAGGTATTATCATTTGTATCATCCAAGAATTGTTCATTTATGTATTATAAAGGAGGTTTCCCCCTTGTTACACACTAATTTGTCACCGTTTGTCACCATCCCTGTTACCCCTCTCCCGCATTTTGGAGGACCCATTCCGGGACTTGTGAGAAGTGACAAGACTTGAAACCACTTGCCTTATTCACCTCTAAACATGAGCT
>APFE030105074.1:109453-123202 GCA_000404065.3 Pinus taeda | reverse complement strand
TGGCTTCGAATCTCCTTGGATGGAAAGTTGTTTGCCACCATTCCATGGAAGTTTCCAAGTGATGAAGCCAAATCCATTATTGTGGGGGATTGACCTTATCTCTTCCTTTTCCTCTATAAAAGCTTGTTCCCATGGCTTAAGCAAGCTAGTTCTAGTTCTAAAAGTTCTGACTCTTGTGGCAATACTTGTGCTGAAAGGAAGATATCAAAAGGTTGGAGTTGCAAGAAGCCTTCTTTGTATCCATAAGGCTTTCCCTAAGTAAGGAGACTTTGTCACTAAAGAGAGAGAGAGCTTGTCCCTCACCCCTTCAAGCTTTTGCAAGACTTGTGTAGCTGAGCACCCAGCCAAAGGAGGACTTGACGTCAGGACGTTGGTTGTATTCTCCTTTGTTGAATTATTAATAATAGATGACTATCATTATGGTTCCATTCTCATTGTACTTGTAATGGTTGATGTTGAATTATATCTTTCCTGACTGATGTATAATTGCATATATTATATTTCACGCTTGTGTTTGTGTTGTTCTCTTTGTGTGCAGGTGTCCATTCACGTGGATAGTGGAGGATCGTGACCAGCCAAGGCAAAGGAACACGGGCGACGTCTCGACGTCTCTTCTACAAACTAAAGCGTTGGATCTCAAGTAGGTCTTCATCACTTACTCTTTATTTGCAATTAGGGACTTACGTGATAGCATTGTTTGATTGTTGCTAGACCCGTTCTGGGCTAGTAGGGATCACCTCTATCCGTAGAGGGGATTTACCTCTCCAACACCCCTTGAAGAGGCTAATTTTTAAGTCGTTGATCTATTGTTTCTTCTATTTGGTGAGTTGGTTGCATAACGCCCACACTATCCTCCATGTACAAAATTATACACAAGGATCATTGTTGGGTTCTATTATATTATTTCCACGACTAGCCCCAGTAGTTAAATCAAGGGGTTTGCATCGATGCATAGCAGGGGGTCACAGGGGGGGCGACAGCCTCCCCGATACGGGGGATTTGAAGGGGGCGATAGCCCACCTCTACGAGGTCCTGAGCAGCGCCTCGAAAAAAAAAAAAATGGACTCTATATTAGGTGGGCGACCCTACCTATGGTTTTTTGCATGGTTTTCACACATGGTTTTGGGCGCGATAGTTTTTGGTCGATGGTATTTTGTAGATATGGTCAAGGGAACTACGGTTATGTTATAATCCAGGGTTAATGGATTGAGGTTTATGGATGCTTCAGCATGTATATATATGTATTGTAACATTGAAAGGAACATAATTAAAAATCAATATGGTAATCCCAGTTTTGGGATCCAGGGGAAAGTCTCTGTGTATATTTGTTTTATGTGTTATGTTCTCTCCATTGTTTATTTTCTATTTTTAGAATTCGTATGCAGGTAATTTCTATACGGGGTTAAAACCTACATTTGGTATCGAAAATGTTTTTGCTTCAAGGGGATGCCTTTGTTGCTGAGGGGTTTTTCTCGGCCCTATGGTAGACCCTGTTCAGTGGGAGATCTGTGGTATCGATTTTGATGATGAAAGAAGATGGCGAGTATTGGAAAGATAGAGATCGAAAAATTTAATGGTCAAAGTTTAGAGTTGTATAAACTCAAGATGGAGGGTCTGTTGGTGGATAAAGATGAGTGGATTGCAGTAGAACCAAGTACTAAACCAACGTGAGTGTTTGATGAAGAATGGGAGAAGTTGGATCAGAAGGAAAGAGCATAAATGATTGTGTCTCAGATTTAGTATTACTGAATGTATCAGGGGAAGCTACAGCAAAGGCTTTGTGGGACAAGTTAGGGACTTTGTACCAATCTAAGTCTCTGGTGAATAAATTGTTCCTATGGAAAAAGTTGTATAACATGAGGATGAAAGATGGAGACTCGGTGACAGAGCATCTGAATGCATTTAATATTGTGGCAAGCCAGTTATTGTCTGTTGATATTAAAATTTTAGATGAAGATAAGTGCATTAGTTTGTTGTGTTATGTACTAGATTCGTGGGATATTCTGGTTATTGAAATAGGTAGCAATGAAATTGCCTTGTAGTTTGATGAAATAGTCTCATCCTTGTTAACGGAGGAAATGAGACGGAAAAATATGGAGAGCCAGAATGGTGATGCCTTGTTTGTACGAGGACGGTCCCAGAACATAAACAAAAATAAGTCATCAAGTGGGAGATCTAAATCTAGAGGTAGATCTAAATCTCCAGGAAAATTTGTAAAGGTGTGCTAGATATGCAGAAAGGAAGGGCACTACAAAAGGGACTGTGAATCTAAAGATCCTGACAAAGGAAAGGGATCTGATGATGCTCCTTTTATAGAGGTGAAAACTGCCTCGGATGAAGGTGGGGATGTGTACTTGGATTCTTCTTCAAGTACACATGTAGATCATGAGGCATGGTTGATTGACTCAAATGCATCATTTCCCTTCACTCCCCATAGAGAGTGGTTCTGTGAGTATGAGAAATACGATGGTGGTAATGTCTTCTTAGGGGATGATAGGAAGGCTAGAATCGTTGGTCGAGAAAAAGTAAAGTTGAAGTTGCAAGGTGGAAGGATTAGAACACTTTCGAGTGTTCTGCATATTCCTGCATTGGCCATAAATCTGATTTTTGTAAGTAAGCTGGATGATGCAGGTGTAAAAACAGTGTTCAAGAAAGATACCTACAAGATGGTTTGGGGAGCACTGGTATTGATTTGGGGAGTTTGGATTGGAACTCTGTACAAGCTACAAGGTAGCACTGTTATTGATGGGTGCAATAGTTCTGTGGTTCTTGAAAGCAGAGCAAATAATCTAGTGGTATCTGGAAAAAAGACCATGTTATGGCATCAAAGGCTTGGAAATATTGGAGAGAAGGGCCTTCGAATACTTCATGGTAAAGGTATGGTAGAAAGTATGAATAATAGCTCTATGGATTTTGATTTCTGTGAAAATTGTGTATATGGGAAGCAGAATTGGGTGAATTTCCCCTCTGGTGATAAGAGAGCGAAATAGATATTAGAGCTTGTGCACAGTGATGTGTTTGGACCTATGAAGGTTCCATCATGGGGTAAGTTTGTGTACTACGTATCATTTATAAATGACTTCTCAAGGAATACATGGATATATTTCCTTACGAAGAAATCTGAAGTCTTTGACACGTTCAAAGAATTTAAGGCTCTGGTGGAAAACCAGATAGAGAAGAAGATAAAGGTGCTGAGGACAGATAACGGTGGAGAGTTTTGTAAGAAGGAATTTGAAGAGTTTTGTAAGAAGTGTGGTATAGCACGACAGAAGACTACTCCATACACACCTTAGCAAAATGGAGTTGCAGAAAGAATGAACAAGACGTTAATGGAAAGGGCAAGAAGCATGCTCAGTGGTGTTGGGTTAGGACATGAATTATGGGTAGAGGAGGTGGAGACTGCATGTTACTTGGTCAACAGATCACCTTCATCAACGTTGGAGGATAAGACTCCACAAGAGGTATGGACTGGTAAGAAACCTTCTCTTTCACATCCGAGGGTATTTGGATGTGATGCATATGTACATGTTCTAAAGGAGAAAATAACAAAGTTGGATAGTAAATCTGAAAAGTGCATCTTTATTGGGTATAACGATGCTTTAAAGTGTTATAAGATTTGGAACCCAGTAACAATGAAGGTTGTGTAAAGACGAGACGTGGTGTTCATAAAGGTGAAAGATGTTATTAAACATGAATTCCAACCAAAGGAACATGAGAAGATAGAGTTTGAGCTTAAAGGGGAAGAATTAGACTCTACAGCAGAAGAGAAATCAGAAGATGAAGAGCCACAAACTCTAGTTGTGAGAAGATCAATTCGAGAAAGAAGGCGACCAGAAAGGTATAGTCCATCTAACTTTTGTTCAAATTTTTCTTTATCTATTACCGATGATGATCCCATAATTGTGAAGGAAGCAGTAGATTCAGAGGATGGCAGACTCTGGAAAGAGGCCATGGTTGATGAAATGGCATCTTTTCACAAGAATGAGGCTTGGGATCTGGTGGAGTTGTCGCCTGGAAGGAAACCCATAGGTAGAAAATGGGTGTTCAAGAAGAAGATAAATGCAGTAGGAAAGGTGGAGAAATACAAAGCTCAGTTGGTAGCAAAAGGTTATTCCTAGGTGCTGGGAATTGATTTTGGTGATATTTTTTTCTCCTGTTTCCAAGGTAGCTTCTATTAGATTACTTTTATCTGTTGTTGCCGCTTTTGATTTTGAGGTGGAACAGATGGATGTGAAGACAACATTTCTTCACGGGGATCTGGAAGAAGAGATCTACATGAAGCAACTTGAAGGCTTTGCAGTGAAGGGTAAGAAAGAATTAGTATGCAAGTTAACAAAGTCTTTGTATGGGCTAAGACAATCACCAAGGATGTGGTATCAGAAATTTGATACATTTATACAGGGACTTGGCTTCACCATAAGTAAAGCAAATAACTGTATGTATTTTAAATTAATTGGTGACCATGTTATTTATTTGGTCTTGTATGTGGATGATATGTTGCTAGTTGAAAATGACAAAGAAATTATCCAAGATTTGAAGACCCAATTGTCCTCCAAATTCGACATGAAATATCTTGGTGCTGCAAACTATATTTTGGGCATGGAAATTAAAAGAGATCGGGCAAAGAGGAAGCTCTGGTTAAACCAGAGGAAGTATGTCGAGACAATACTCCAAAGGTTTAATATGCAAGATAGTAAACTGGTGAAGGTTCATATTCCTGTAGGTGTAAAGTTATCCGTTGAACAGTTTCATAAGACACAAGAAGAGGAAGAGGACATGTCCCATGTTCCATATGCAAGTGTAGTCGGTAGCATAATGTATGTGATGGTCTGTACTAGACCAGACATTGCACATGTAGTGGGAGTATTGAGCAGGTTTATGTCAAAACCATGAAAGGAGCATTGGAAAGTAGTGAAATGAGTTTTCAGGTATTTTTGTGGCATTAGTGATTATGGTTTGTGCTATCAAGAAAAACCAGGATTGGACAGAGTTTTGGATATCCGTGGATTTGTTGATGTAGATTAGGCTGGATATCTAGATCATAGAAGATCTACAAGTGGGTATGTGTTTAACCTATTTAGAGGTGCAATCAGTTAGATGAGTAAGAAACAATCTGTAGTTGCAATATCAACTACAGAGGCAGAATACATGGCAGCCACTCATGCAAGCAAGGAAGTAGTTTGGTTGCAGAGATTGTGTTCAAGTATGGGGTTAGTACAGGGAGCTATAAGGATAGACTGTGATAGCCAAAGTGAAATTTTCTTGGTAAAGAACCCTGCTTATCATTCAAAGACAAAGCACATTGATGTTCAGTATCACTTTGTGAGGGATATGATAGAAGACAAAAATGTGTTTCTGGTAAAGGTGGACACTTTGAAGAATACTGCACATGCATTAACAAAATTTGTGAGCTCTGAGAAGTTCCCTTGGTGTAGAGAAACAACAGGTGTTGTAGGGATGGATAAATGGCTAAACTCTCATGTGGCCCCCTGTGGAAAGAAAACAACAAGTGGGAGAATGTTGGGTTGTGTTATATTCTTTCCACGACTAGCCCCCGTAATTAAACTGGGGGGTTAGGGGGGGGAGTAGAGCCCCCCCTTTGTTGTGCCAATGCGCAGTGGGGAGGGGGGTCAGAGGGGGGGCGTCTGCCCCCCTTGTATGGGGGGTTTGAGGGGGGCGTTAGCCCCCTATACGGGGTCCGAGGTTGCACCCAGGGAATTTTTTTTTTTGGACCCTATATTAGGTGGGCGAATCTACCTATGGTTTTGTGGATGGTTTTGGGCACGATGGTTTTCGGTCCATGGTATTTTGTAGATCCGGTCAAGGGAAATACGGTTATGTTCTAATCCAGGGTTTATGGATGCTTCGACATGTATATTTATGTATTGTAACATTGAAAGGAACATAATGAAAAATCAATCTGGTAGTACCGATTTTGGGATCCAGGCGAAAATCTCTGTGTATATTTGTTTTATCTGTTATGCTCTCGCCATTGTTTATTTTCTATTTTTAGAATTCGTATGCAGATAATTTCTGTATGGGGTTAAAACCTACAATAATACTGTACAATGACTCCATAAGCTTCAAACCTTAATAATTCGGTCAATTCTTAGTTAGTAGACATTGTCCTATGAACCTAGTCAACAATCCACTATTGTTAACTATGTGGATATCAATGTCAATGCTTTTATCATCTTGGTCATTACCTAAATGTATACTTGAGAGGGTTGTTTCATTTAGTAATGTGGCCATGTCTTCTTTTAATTCAGATCATTTTTCTTATTAACATATCATCCTCCTTGTATGCTCAGGATGCGGTGGCTATTTATTACTGCAATCAATAAACCAAGATAAAACATAGTCCATCATTCATAAATGGTTATCTTTTCCACTTATATTAAAATCTCACTTATAACATATTTGTTATTTGTTTAAATTGAAAAATAAAAATTTAATTAATCAATCAATATTATATATATTTAGTAAGTATTGATACGTATTTGCCTATGCACGCTTTGCATACAGTTTGTTATATTATGCATTTTATTGCAGGGAAGTCACATGTCTTAATATTATGTTATATATATATATATATGGAAATAAGAGTACCCTCATCTTTTTACTTATATTGTATCTAAGGTGTGCAAAGGCAGATACTTACTAGGTGGATGGAAATGAGAGGTGTACCTCATCTTTCCTAATGTGAGGTGTGACTAAGGTTTCCATGTTAGTCACTTTTGTGTGTCTTAGGCTTTTCATGGCATGCAGTGATGTGTGATGGCCGTGGCATGTTCTCCACTTTTATGATAGTGGGACAAATGTACATCCACTTGTGAGATAGTGGGTATGGCACACTTCAACTTGTCTTTTGGTCATTTTGTAATAATAATGTTGGATGTCATGTGATGTTACGGGGTTATAATAAAGCAAAATCAAATCAAAATGAGATTGCCCACCACGACTTTTGGCTTCCTATAAAGTAATCGATTTGATCCTAACTAAACGCAATCGAAATCTCATATCATTACAAATAAATAGAAACGACTTGGTTGATTAACAAATAAATGGAAACGAGTTGGTTAATTAATTAATTAATTAAATATAATATAATATAATTGAAACCTCACAATATTATAAAAACGATGATCAAAGACTAAAGGTGGACTTTATAAAATATGTAATGTTGCTCCGCATGTGATCTACACAGTGACAACATGAGCATTAATCCATTAATCTCAGTGAGATAATGTTGCTGGACAAATTTGAAGAGTGAACCTTTTGCGTCGATGGCCATGAATAACATTGGTCTCATGGTTTCATAGTACCAAAACCCTTCTATTGGCACTAAAAGTTAACTATAATTTCATGATTAGTAAAATAGCTTCAAAATATAATTTAGCCCAGTAAAAAAAAATAGATTTTAAGAAATTAAGCAAAGAGTACTTGGCCACACTATTTGTGGGTATTGAGGATTAATATTATAGGTTTTTGAAGAAAAACGAATATAATAAGTAAGATAATAGTGTAAGGAAAAGGTAATTAGGGATGACAATGTTGAGGGCCAACAAATCCCCCTTAAACCTTGACTAGCGGTTTCCATTAACCAAATCCAACCAAACCATCTCAGTGATCCAACATTGCTTACCTCCAGGACCTGCGCCCCTCAGAGTTTATATCTAGGGTATCTAATAATTCAACATGTCCCCTTATCGTCTGGATCTAACTCCATACTTCACCGCTACTTTCCCATGGGCACACATGCCTTACCAAGTCTTACAAACATATGCCCATTTACATGCAACTAAAAAAGTTTTTGACTCCATAACAAAAAAAAAAAAAAAAAATTGTTGCTATCCCAACACTTAAGCATCCATCCTCTTGACTTGGCACATCCACTTCTCTCCTCACCTATGTATAGCCACATTTATGCTCTCCTCAATGTACAACCACATTATATGAATCCATGATAAATAATCTCATTGAAGCATTTCATCAAACACTTTGCATGCATCCTTGTCATAAATTACCTGGTCATATGATTCCTTTGGTGCTACCAGCTCAACTAATGATCATGGTATCATCCACTAGGGAGGGAAGAATCTCCATTCCATGACCTTTTAGCCATCACTACCACAAATTCACACAATTATTCTCCTCTTAGCTTTAGAAATCATAGATCCTCATTGCACTCATCATGTAGGTGCATCCCCTCTTTACGAATTTTCCAAGCATTGCAGCAGCTATTGATGGCTATCCTCATGCACAAAAAGCTCTTCCTGGCTCTCCTTGAAGAGTCCAAGTTAACATAGCCCTGATAAAATGTTAAAATCACCAGAGAGAAATAAAAATTAACTAGGAGATATAAATTAACTAGCAATAAATCATACATCATAAACAAAATATTTATCTTGGAAAAACCCCAATTCGGGGAAAAAAACTAGATAGCTAAATTGTATTAGTCCATTGGCCAAAACTCAGCCAAATTGGCCAAGTGAGCCTTCATTGCTCAACTCCTTGGCACATTAGAATATAGTATTCCCAAGCCTTTTAAAGGCTTCATTCCATGAAATCCACAAGTACAAAACCACGGGCAACCAAAACTATTTTCCCAAAATCTCCATTGTTTAACCAAACAACTTTCTCTTTTGTCGAGTCATGTTTTACCCAGCAAAAGAACTTACAGCTTTTGGTAATATTAGTCAAAGGTTTGTTTCCAATATTAAGCCAACAACTCTAACGTTTTCCTAACTCAAATCCCTATATTACAATGATTTACTCTCCAAACAATGGATTTGCGACAAGGGTAAGTTAAACTCTAAACATTCCATGATATTACTTCCTTTGTGAATTTTCCATATGGAGACCATTTTTTCCTTGTCTCCCAAAATTCCAAGAGAGTTAAAGGAATTTAGAGAAATCATATTCAACATCTTGGGTTAGAAGCATTTATTTAGGTCTTTGTTCATGAATTTCTTCTAAGAGTCTTCCACGTCACGATCCACTTGAGAGTTAAGGCATGGGGGTACATCCCAAGCCCTATGACCCCTACCCCCTAAGAGGATGTGGATTGGGAGACCCTAGCAGGTCCTCTACCCATCACTAGGATGGCATGGTTCTTTAGATTCAAGCTAAGGCTAGGGGTTAAGGTCAAATGATCTTTTTGACATAAGGGTCTTTACCCTTTTTTATAACTTTCACCCAACCTTCACTCGCTATGGAGGTTAAGGGCATATAGTCTTTCCCTTGCAAACTCTGAAGGCTTGAACTTATAATTTTTCCATGTTAGTCATTAGAGGTCAGTACTTAATTATGTCGTATGCTTTTGACACATGAATTACAAGTGTTTGGTTCATTGATGTATTTAATGCATTGATGAATAAATTTGCCCCCTCACACCCAAAGCAAACTACTTCAAGGATTTGGACAAGTTAACTTTGAGAAAAATCCTCTTATGGGGCCTTCGGTTGAAGAATTTTATAGGATCATGATATATAAAGTTGTCAGTTGGTTCAAAAATGTGTATTGGGAAATATCAAAATTACATGGATAGTCCCTATAATTCTACCCATATTAGACAAGAATTAGGCAACTTCAACCATTGAGAATGATTCATGCAATTTGTTGAGGAAAACTAGGTATTTTTATACAAATAAGGGCCACAAGTAACCATGTCATGGCAATTAATTTATTTTGAAAATGGAACTGGAAAAATAGTTAAGATCAAGGCATGCATGATTGTGCAAATCCAACTGTGGTTTCTTAGGCCTCCTTAACTCAAGCATTAAGACGCTAGCTATATTCAATGAATGAATCACCCTAGTAAAGTGTGATTTTTTTTTTTTTTTAATAAATAATAACATATTCATAATCTACAAAAATCAATGGGAATTTTACTAGATGGTATTTCATTACCTTGGGGATAACCTTCAAGGTGAAGTTTTGTAAAGCCTTCCATGGTGCCATGATGCCTATGTGTCATACTTTTTATTTTTTCCTATGTGGTTCATGGTCCCTGAAGATCGATGACCACTACACCCACATAATATTTGTACCAGAAAGAGCCACCCGAAACGATCACTTCATGTCAGCTAAACCACAAAGCTTGACACTGAGAGTGTCGAGAAAATTGAACTTGTGACATCTCAATAGTATAGGTGTTTTTAACAATGGGGATTCGACCAACTGAGCTAACCCTTGATGCTACCTATGTGTCCTACTTACATAGTATAACCTTCAAAATTTATCAAATGATAAAATTAGGTGACGAGGTGAGAATTATAATGGGCACTTACATATGATAGGGAAAGAGAATTGTTAATCCCACTAATATAATGACGATGGAGTCCCAAACTAAGAAAAGTGAAAAGTCAACCAATGAATTCCAGTGTAACCAAAATGGATACAAAATAAGTTCTTAACATCAAAGCCCAATATATCCCTCCCACTCCTACACATATATTGTGGACTTTAGTAATTACAGATCAATGCTTAATAATGTGATATGCCTTGACACATGAAACAAGTGTTTGGATTGTTGATATATTAAACTTGTCGGTAAATAACTTTGTCCCCTCCCACCTAATTCTACACAAACTCCTTCAAGGTTTTTGATAAGTTGATAATACATCCTCTTATGGAGCCACATGTTGAAGAATCTTATAGGATCATGACATATAAAGTTTACCAACTGGTGCATAAATGTGTACCAAGAAATCCTATAATTACATAGGTATTCCCTAGAATTCTACTCACACTAGAGAACACCATTAGGCACTTTATCTAGCGAGAATGATTAATGTCATTCAATAAGGACAACTAAATACTTTAATACATCTGAGGGCCATGGCTAACCATGTTATAACAATGACTTTATTCTTTAAATGAAATTGAAAAAATCATGTACTTAACGTGCACACATTCATTCAAATCCAACCATGTGTTTAAGCTAGACATACTTAACATAGATATTAGTAACCCACTCTAATATGATTCAAAAAAATGAAATAGTCAACCAATTACAACATTTTAATTTTTCACAAACAACCATATATTCATACTCTACCATCTTAATAACAAATTTATACATAGTATTTTATTACTTTAGGATAACCTTCAATTTGAACTTTGTAAAGCCTTCCATGGTGCATCACTACCCATGCTTCCTAAAAATTTGCCTAAATGATGACAATGGGGTAGTCGTTATAATGGCCACATGCATATGACAATGTAAGAAAAATATGGTGATAATGGTGTTCAAAAGTAATAAAAGTAAAATGGTTAACCAATGAACATCACTCTAACCACAATTTGGAAAAAGAACACTCATTAAATCCTAATCCTTTGACATAAAATCGGTAACAACCGTTCCCTCCCCCACACATGAGACTATTTATTTTATTTTTAATCACACTCACTTATATATATATATACACATTCTGACATGTGAGTCTATTTATTTTATGTTTAATCACACTCACTGACATTAAAGTGTACATTAT
Source organism: Pinus taeda (assembly GCA_000404065.3). NCBI lineage: Eukaryota > Viridiplantae > Streptophyta > Pinopsida > Pinales > Pinaceae > Pinus > Pinus taeda. Next base: position 111,704 of record APFE030105074.1, on the reverse strand, counting down.
TAAAGAAGTTAACCTTTCATCTACTTTTCACATTTATAAACTATGCCTTTGTAAAATATAAAATCCACATACTATGACCAAAAATATTCTCGCTTCAAAATTTTGAAGTCATAAGTTGGATAATAAGAATCATGCACTTTCATGTACATGTACACTTCAAAAGTTACACTCCAATTTTTTTTATTCAAAATATTTGAATGGAAAATTTTCAACCATGCTCATGCAATTAAAAATGTATTAAGTACTTTATGATTGATATTGTAAAAGGGACTTTGCAAAGTGAATATTCTTCATGGAAAAATATAAGCTCCACTCCAAAAAAAATTATTCAAAATTTTTGAATGGATAATTTTCACCCATGGTCATGCAATTAAAAATGTAAAAAGATGTTTATGATGTATAAAGTTGTTGATTGATCTTATAAAAGGACTTTAAGTTGTTTATGATGTATAAAGTTTATGATTGATCTTATAAAAGGACTTTGTAGAGTGAATATTATTTATGGAAAAATATAGTATGGTTGATTTTTTCATGGCATTCAAGAATCTCGTTTGAGTTTAAAATATGGAATTCAAACACACTTAAATCTTATTATATTTTTATTTTGTATAATGGAATAAATATAATAGTGAACTAGTTAGTACATAAGACGTAATTTTGAAACTAATTTTGTTATATTACAAATATTTAATATAATAATCTTAAGGTTCTTATATTAGGGATCATGGATCTTACAATCAGTATTGATACAAGATAATTAGTGCTTGGTATCAACAACAATTATGATCATCAATATAGTTTGAACAAAATACAACTGACTTACTTGTTGATGTAGCACTCCACTACCCTTTTCAATCCACATACCTTGAACATATATGGCGACTCCTTTCCTTCCCAATTTGCAACTCAACAATTTTCCATTATCAATGATTACTGCTCCTTTAGGTCACCGAACTTTGGCCCAACGCAATCTTCCCTCTAGCTTCTCTTTCTTCCTTCAAAGACTCCATCTCATATCTTCAACACACTACCCAATTTTGTTACATTATTTCTCCAAAGCTGACATGTTTTAGGGCTTTGGAGGCTTCCCTCTTATCACTGAAGATGACCTCTACAGCTTAATAAACTAGGACTTGATAACTATCCCTCTTGGCTACCCTTTATTTCCTCCCAATATCAACCCTTAGGACTCCAAACCTCTTGCCCACTAACAACCCTTATATTCCTTCATAATGGATTGTACTTAGGTCTCTTCTAACAGCCTCTTAAACAATCCTCCTCACTATACACAAGTTTCCAATCAAATCCATCTAACAAGATCTACACCACCTTGTAAAACATCAAACACAAAAAGTCAACATACCTATGTTCTTGGACATCTTCTTCTATCCTCTTTTACTCGACCTTGTGCACATTGAATTTTGAGATTTTGGTCCTCTAATTAGGGTTGTAACACCCTCCTCCCACACTTACCCAAGCTAACCGTCCTCTGGGGTAAATATGTGATGAAGAGTTATTGTGATATGATTCAAATCCCCAAGTACAGTTAAGGAAGTGGAATCAAAAAAACAAAACCAAACCAACCTTCCTCAGGAGCTACAGGACCCACAAAGGCTAACTAACCACTCCAGGTGCCCAACCCCTAAGTTAACTTGCTTTTTAACTGAACTAAACCCCCAATCACCCCCATGACAAGCCCTCCGTGCAACTGAAACCCTCTAGTCGCTCTCATAGCAAGGCCTCCATGTGACTGTGGTCTTGTTACGCAATTCAATGCTAGCAACCCCAAAATCTGAGCCACTTTTTTAGGGCTATGACTTAGGCCTCTGCCCAAAACTTGATGAAATTCTCAGAAATGATAAATGACAAGAAGACAAGGCCTGTTATGAAACCAGCTCACAAAAAGATAGAAAAGGTATATAAACGCCTTCAAAATAAGCCTCTTCGAGGGGACAACCTCCTTTACATTACACAAATGAACAATTCTTAGATGATACAAATGACAAGACCTCCTTTCTATATATACAAGTCTAAGGGGTCATAATATAATAAGAGCCAACATAACAATAATAATGTGAGGGCACAATAATAACAATAGTTGGCTTCTATCGGGCATAATAATAACAATATGGGGATTACATGGGCACAACAATATAATAAGGGGTTTGTACTAATAACAATAAGGGGTTACACTAGTAATATAGGGACCTAACATGCCCCTCTCCTTCAAAAAGTGTTGTCCTCAACACTT
>APFE030105074.1:63249-106661 GCA_000404065.3 Pinus taeda | reverse complement strand
AATAACAATAGTGGGCTTCTATGGGGCACAATAATAACAATATGGGGACTACATGGGCACAACAATATAATAAGGGGGTTGTACTAATAACAATAAGGGGTTACACTAGTAGTATAGGGACCTAACAAGGCCTCTAATGAAAAAATTGAACAAGGACCTGACATGACTCATCCTAACCATGAAAGGAATTTCGTCAAACACATCACGAACATGTAATATATAGGTCATATCAACACATATGAACATAGGGACCTCATACTTATGTGAGATTCGTCAAGAAGGTCTAATTCGTTCACACAATAGTTGCATTATCATCTATTAGGTCATAAATTCATTAACATTTCATTTACCAAACAAAATATGATGCAAGCTATAACTCAAGTCTGTCATAAAACCATGTTTATAACCATCATAATAACAATGATAAAACCATCATTAAAATCACATAACGACAAGCACATTTACTCATAAAACTCAAGATAAAATATTCTTATTATTTATATGCAAAAGTCAACCAATTTAGGGACTTCCACGTATCACCCGACCATAGATTAGATTGAACCAAATTTTTCTTTCATCAAATCACCCCCATGTCATATTCCAAGCATGAATGTGGGACTCACAACAAAACTGACCACGTTTCTCAGGTTTTACCACATATCCCACCAAATCGGTCAAGGATTTCTAGGCCCGAAGCAAGCACCAATACAACCAGGATTTATCGAATATCCCGCCAAGAGATTCATGTGCCCAAAAAAGAAACATACATTACCAGGCTTTACCACAATCCCACCATACATTGGTCCAAGGATCACTAGGCCTATATAAGCATGCATGCCTATGGATCTCTCCACTTAAACTGCGAAGAATTTGTTTGTCTCCACCCTCTAGGATTTACCATATATCCCGCCATTAACTAGTCGAGGATTCCTAGGCCCAACGAGGGTATACACAACCATTCTTTACCGCAATCCCACCTTTACCGGTCCAGAGATTCTTAGGCCTTGTGATTTTTCCTAAGACCACCCCACTTAATTTCGAAACCATCCAACAATCTAGCTCAACCAAGTAAGAGAAACCCCATCACACCATGGCTATTTGGAAATGGAAAGGCAAGGCTAAAAACCATTGTCATGCTTGGAAAATCCTATGTTGATGACATCAAGAGAACCAAATACACACATGAATGTACCATGCATGCTAAAACTAGCAAGGAAAACATACATGCAACTTGATACCTACATGTAATCTTGATGTAGGCACTTGATCCAAGTCTTCATTACTTGATCTTTGTCTCCCTTTGCTTTCTTGTCCTTACTTTGCCTCCCTTTCTCCAATGCTAGAGTGCTCCAAAATTGATCTAAGTGTGCAAGAGTCTGAGAGAGTAGAGAGAATTGAGAGAGATCCAAGCTAAAACTGACAAAAGGTTGTGAATTGATCCTCAAAAGCCTGTTTATTAATGAGGCCTTTGTTTTCTTCAATTTCCATAATTTTTCCCTCAATTTCCTCCTCATAGGAAACCTGTGACCTTTCACCTTCCTTTCTCCTAATTTCTATTATTTTTCATAAATAAATGTCAAATAATGCCTCTTGCCTTTTCCAATTTCCCCTTAGCCATAATAAACCTAATGAACATCCCTTAGAATGTTTTTCCCAACATTCAGCTTGGAATACATGTCCGACGACCTTGATCTTATTTTTCCTTTATTAACTTGATTACATGAACCTTTAATCTGGGGATGTTAGAAACCCCTCCCCCTTAGAGGAAAATCGTCCTCGGTGTTCAATGACACCTACAACTAGCAAAACCACTGAAAACCAAAACATACTTTCCATGGAGCTTAATAACTTAGCCCACTGCAGTATTTACAATGATCCACCTACTTAAAAGCAAACTAACATGACACCCATACCGCTTATTTGAGATTTATAAAACAACTCATTGTGGTATTTACATCCATATATATATATAACAAAACTGATTTTCCTCAATCGACAAACAATGAAGGATACATAGTCTATATCTTATCAGCGATCTCCCATGTAGCTTCATTGGGTGCAAAGTTAGTCCACTGCACTTTAATCTGCTTGATTGCTCGGTTCTTAAGCATGAGCATCTTTCTCTACAAAATGCACTTAGGTTCCGACTGGAATTCTCTTTTTGGTTCCACCTGCAATATAGATCAATCAATAATATAATCAACATCATTTACATATCTTTTAAGAAATGAAACATGGAAAACATCATGGACTTTCACTATCGAAGGCAATGCAAGTCTGTAGGCCATTGGTCCAATCCTGTCAAGGATCTCGAGAGGTCTGCAATATTGAGGTGCTAACTTCACACATGACCCAATCCTTAAGGACCTCTTCCTAGGCTTAATGCGCAAGTAAACATTCCCCCGAACTTGAAACTCCCTAAATATCATGTGTTGATCTACATAGCTCTTTTGTATATCATGTGTTTCATTTAGATTATGCTTGATAACCTGCATTTATTGTGCCATCTCTACCAACATGTATGATCCTATCAATAACATGTTCACTGGATCACTCCAACTAATGGGAGTATTACAAATCTTCTCATAGAGTACCTCAAACAGACTCATCCTCAGTGCCTTCTAATACCCATTGTTGTAAGAAAACTCAGCCAGAGGTAGATACTCTTCCCACTTTCATTGTTGATGCATCACATACATTCTCAGTATATCCTCCAGTATCATGTTGACCCTCTATGTATGTCCATATGTCTGCAGATGACAAGTTGTGCTGAAGGCTAACTTTGTACCCAAACCTACAAACAACTCCTTACAAAACTTAGACGTGAACTTAGCATCCTATTGATGGGAAAAAATGTCCTCATCAACATGTAGGGAGACCACCCGACCAGGGCTTTAAATCAGCTCCTTTTCCGTTTGGAATGGTGGTTCCGACTAGTTCAATTGGGTCCAGTTACCCTCTTTCCCTTCATGCTAACTTGTCATGTTTCTATTTCTTAGCAATATGAAGAGAAATATCGAATCTACCTTCTTGCAAAGAAGTAAATCCTTAAGTTGAATTAATGGCTCAACAAAATCGCACCTAAGGTTAACCTATGTCAATCTAAGTGTTAGTCTAGCATAATCTGAACGTTATTCTAATCTAAACTAATCCCACTTATCTTATGTCAAGATAACATTAATTGTTAATCCTAAGACACTTTGGTAAGTAAATGTTAATACTAATGTTATGTTAGTTTTATGTTAATATTGATATACTATAATATACTAATACTATAATAATAATATCTTATCTATTAACTCTATATATATTACTATATTGATATTAATAATTATTCCTAATTTTGCAATGATGCTCTATTTAATGTTAGTCCAAAGAAAATGTTAGTATTATTCTAGAATATACAAAACATCAATCTAAATTAAAATATTATAATCTATTATATTTAAATTAATTTAGTGTTCTCTAAATTATGTTATGATTTCAATATAATAATCTAGTTCTAATACTAAAAGGTTTCTAATATACTATTCTACACCTATAATGTTATTATCTTTTACTATAATATTAAATTAGATTAATGCAAAACTAACTCTACAATCAATGTCAAATTACATTATTGTTAAATAATTAAAGACACAAATTAATGTACAACAATATACAATTCTTTTCTTATTATTTAATCTTTAATCATTTGAAAAAAAAGTGTTAAGATCAAACCATTAAGAAACTTGCCCCTAAAACGAGTACTTTGTGATAGATGAAAATGAAGATGTAAAATATGAGAGAATTAAAGGGAGATGCTTGAGAGAAGCTTTGATGAGAGGAAATAGTTCTCATTTGTTAAAGATATAATGATTGCAAAAACACTAAGGAAGTTCAAGAGCTTTCAATAATCTCACCGCCACACAAATAATTTTTTTTGGGTAAGAAAAGAAAAGGAAAGAAAAAAAAATAGTAGTTTTATTTCTATTGGTCATAAGATCAAATACTTTCATTTCATTCAAATAACAAATAAATATCATAAACATAATTGACAAGGGGTTACAATAGTGCATGAATTCTCAATTCGAAGATAAAACATTGCATAACTTTGCTATTAAACACATAAAAGTACAAAGTTTAAAGCAAAATGGATGTCGAATAATAAAATTTTAGCAAGCATAAAGTGTAAATGTTGATGGTGGATGTTCATGTGGTGTAACTTCGCGTGGTGAATCTACATGGAAGGCTCAAATATACAAATGTCAAAAGCAAAGGACCAACGTATAGACCTTGTTCTCCTCGCAATGGTTGTGTAATCTCATGTTAAAATGATTAGGGGCCAAATTGTTAGTTTATAATATATATATATATATATATCAACTATTTTACAATATACCATTTGTTATTACAACTATTTTACAATAAATTACATAAACGTTTTGAAATGTGTTTTGGTTTAGTTTTATATTTATACATATGTTGCAATATTACAATATATTTATTTTTTTTTTTTTTTTTTTTTTTAAATCTGGTCTATCATGTACATAAAATAATTACAAAGGATGAGTTATATAAAAAAATATATAAAACATATGTGTTTGGTTTACAATAAGTAGTTTCATGTTACAAACATATTTTTAAATAATAAGATGATGTGATGTTATTTGTTTTAATTTTATTTTATATATAGTAAGTATGATCTCCAATATATATTAACATTAGTATTAGTTATAAATATAATTAAGTTATTATTTATATAATTATCAAATTATTTACAATATTTTATTAATTTTTTGCTTTCTCTTGCATGCAGCTGTGCTAAGTATAGTGGATGAGACACACAACTTATGTGAGCCAATGTGAAACTTGAGATGATGTCGTAATTGAAAGTGTCACATGACCAGTGTCATCATGAATGCAAAAGGTAACCAGCAAGCAAATAAAACAACAATTAAGACATGATCAAATCTTGAAAATTTCCAATAGCCAAGCACTAAAGACTGAAGGAATCATGAGTCACCAAAACGCCAAAGAAGGTAGTTTCTCCAAAAACACAATCTTCTTCGGAACACCATGCAACCTCACTCTCTCCCTGATGAAGACATGTGTGACATCACTAGTTGAATACATAGACTTCACCAGAATGAAGTGTGCTACCTTTTCCAACCTGCCAACCACAACCATAATAGAATCATGTTATCTAGATGTCCTCGAAAAACCTATAATGAAATCCATGGAAATGACCTTCCATTTCCACTCTGGAATCATAATTGGTTGTAGTAGACCACCTGAATACTTACAATCTACTTTTACCTATTGACCATCCAAACATCTAGCCACAAACTCTACCACTTCCTTTTTCATATTTGACCAATAATATAACTTCTTCACCGTTGTCCATGTCTTATGATATCCTGGATGACCTGAATATGGCTTATCATGAAATTCCCTCAATATAAGCTTCTTGAGCTCATTGTTGTTTGACACATAGAGCCTATCCCTAAATCTGACCAAACCATCCACTATGAGACGATAGTCCACATCCTGATCGCCTATACCCTATTGTTGTAACCTGTGCCTAAGCTCCCTATACCTGTCATTCTATTGTTTTGCCTGTAATTTCTGATCCTGTAAATCTGTCCCATAAGAATAAATAGTTGTTATATGATTTATCTCCACTCTTCTACTAAGAGCATCTGCAACCCTGTTTTCCTTCCTTTTATTGTACCTGATCTCGATGTCAAACTCACTAATCGTGGCCAACCATCTAGCTATCTAGCATTGATATTCAGTTGGTCAAATGAGTATCTCAATCCATTGTGATCACTCATCAAGGTGAACCGCCTGCCAAGAAGATAGTGTCTCCACATCTTCAAAGCATGGATGATCATTTCCAACTCAAGATCATGTGTCACAAAATTTTGCTCATGCTCATTCAATTTCCTTGATTCATAACAAACCACCTATCCCTCCTACATCAGGACTCCACCAAGTCCTATTTTACAAGCATTTGTACACACTACAAAATATTTATCTAGATCTGCAATCTTTAGAACTGGAGCATTTTTCCACAACTATTTCAACTGCTCAAAACTTGTTGTACATTGCTCTATCCATTCAAATTTCTTTCCTTTCCTCTATAATGATGTAATAGGATATGAAATCTGCAAGAATTTATTGGTGAACCCCCTGTAGTAAGCTGCTAACCCCATGATATCCCTTATCTTTTATGGATCCACTATTATGCCTTCCTTGGAAACAACATGCTCGAAGTAATGTACCTCTGTCTGAAAGAAACCGCATTTGCTAAGCTTGGCATACAACTGATGTTCTCTTAGTAATCTGAATACTACTACTAAGTGTTCAAAATGCTCTTCCTCATTCTTAGAATATATCAATATATCATCAATGAACATAGTAACAAACTTGTCCAGATAAGGACGTAACACGCTATTCGTCAAACACATAAAAGTAGTTGGAGCATTAGTCAAACCAAAAGGAACTACAACAAACTCATAATGCCCATACCTGGTCTGGAAAGAAGTCTTGTAGATTTCATCTTCTTTAATGCATACTTAATAGTATCCTGATCTCAAATCAATCTTCGAGAACATTGTTTTTTCCTTCAACTGGTCAAATAAATCATCAGTCCTCAACAACAAATTGTTGTTCTTTATGGTTACCTTGTTCAACTTCCTGTAGTCAATACACAACCTAAGAGTACCATCCTTCTTCTTCATGAACAATACTGGCATACCCCAAGGCAATACACTTGTCTAATGTATCCTTTTTCAAACATTTCCTTCAAATGCAACTTAAATTCCACTAACTCTGGAGTGGTCATCATGTATGGTGCATTTGATCCTAATCATGCCCCTTATACCAACTAAATAGAAAATTCCACTTCCTTGTGAAGCAATAAATCTAGAATCTTTGTGAGAAATACATCCTGAAACTGTTGTAAAACTAGGTACCTGTTCAAGACTTCTTCATCCTCAACATCCTTACCTTTATCACTGGAAATATGTGTTGCAAATAACACACGCCCTTTCCTGCGACTACGCTTTGCATGCATAGTTGTGACCATTCTGACTAATGTAGTCTTCTTCTTACCCAGCAATATTCTTTGTTCTCCATTTTCATCCAAGCATTTAGTACCCTTGTCATAACAATCTACTTTGGTCCTCTGAAGGTACAACCAATCCATACCCAAAAGTATACCATATGATCCCAACGAAATTACATTCAGATGTGCTGATGTAGGCATACTAGTCAAATCAAATGCACAAGATCTTACACAATGATGAATTCTTTTCTTTGTGCCTGTAGCCAACTACACTAACCAATATTTTGCATGTACTTCTTTATTCAAACTAAAATTATCCACCAAATCAATATTAACATAACTATAATTAGACTCAGGGTCAATCAAAATAGAAACAACTTGATCACTGATATGTTTTTGTATGATTAGTTTTGTTTTACTAATAACAATTACAGATTTCTAAACATATGCTTTCTTATTGCTCCTTGTGCTGAGGTTTCATTAGCTGTTTGTGTATGTAATCAAGTAAATTTCCTTAAGTTTAAAATGACATTCATGAGAAAAATAGCTTCAAAAACAAATATTGAACAACAAGCATTCAAAGTACAACAAACCATCAAAGAGACACTTTAACATAGTGTTTAGATGAAGGAGTTCACCCCTCCTGGGCTACATCTCCTTGGTCCAACTTCCATGGCTTGGGCCTCTATATTAGCTCAATGTGGAAAAATGTTGTTTTACAAAGATCTATGGCTCCTGATACCTACACCAATGTGTTTAGAATGTCCAAATTAGCCAATAACACCTCTTCCTGAGCTCCATTTGGTCGAAAATTGCCTTCTCTATGACTCAGACAACCTTTTCCTACAATTTCTCCTCTAATTCTGGAATATCTCCAGTTAGCGCCGCTAATTCTGGAGGTAGGCCCAAATTTGGGGGCACTGCCAAAACCTCCACCAGATTGATCTCGAAGTTAATTAAGGTTAAATTGTATTTAATTAATTTTTAATCCTAGATTAGCGCTACCATAAATTTGCAATTAGCGCGAAGACTGCAGAGTTAACTGACCACAACCATCGGAGTTATTGCGGTCACATGTGGTGGATACAGCTCAGTTTTGGAAGTGACCATTAGCTTGACCGTCGGGGATAACACTAACCATTTGCAGTTAACGTATCGCATTCACATGTAGAAACACTAACTGTCGTGGAGTTGGTGAACTGCTTGCCGGATAAACCGTTTGATATAACCCCCGTTGCATTCACATGTCGAAACATTAACCGTCGTAGGTTTGGTGGGTTAGAGCCACCAGTTTATATAACTGTTGTGGTTTTTATGTTTGCGTTCACTTGGGGGAGGGTTGGCCATCCCCTAACCGCCAACCCATAATCGTTGAACTTCAAATGTAAATGAAGATGATACATGGTAAGAACCACTCAATAGAGAAGTTGATAAAGTCGCACAAATGGTGTGTCGGAGGTCGTACTCCAACCAAAATTTTGTTCCACTGTATAGACTTTCAAGACCTTTGGAAGGTGCCACATGGCGGCCTCCGAACTTGCCATGTGGCATTCTTCCATTGGTCCAAAATAAATCAATAGAAACGTGCCAACTCATCACCTATAAAACCCAATCAAATGATGACACTTGTCCATATATAATTCGTCGTTGAAAAACTTTGACCATGCATAGTCACCTGCCACGTCAGCAATACTGACTGTTGACTGTGCAGTGACTGGCCATTTTTTTTGCAAATTTCGCTTGTTTAGCGAAGCGATCAAAACACAATAACTTTCTCATACGAACGCAGTTTTCAACGAAAGGAGTTGTGTTAGGATCATTTTTCCGAGACAGACACAGTCATTCAAGTTTCTAGCCATTTTGAGAACTTTGATTTTTGAGCTAAATACTGAGCACCTGATCATTCCTCCCCACTAGAAGCCTTTTGGACCCCAAAAGATACTATCAATTGTTCAGTAGGTGAGGGTACAACTCCCTCATCTTCTCGGTCTACAACCATTTATCTTGAGAAGGCTTTTGTCCATTGAGTCCCACTCTAAGGTATTCGACATGCCCTCTCTTCGAAGTACTGGTTCTTTTGTCAAGTATGAGATCTTGTTGAAGCTCATCTAGATATTTTGGCAAGAAATCATCTAACGATGGTAGCTGAACATGCTCTCCTTGATCATCAATCAATGGAAGCTCAAACAATCTCAAATTCTCAACATTAACAACAAAGTATATTTGCATATAAGTAGGCAAATCAAGATTAAATGCATTGTTACCAATCTTTTCCAGAATTTTAAAACATAACGGATTGGCTTAAGATTTTTACCTTCCCCTTGAAGTCTCTCTTTTCTAATAAATAACCAAACTTCGTTGCCAACTTGAAATTTATGATCAACCCAATGTTTGTCATGCCTTGCCTTGTAGCTACTTTGACATTTTTCAAGGTGTTCCTACATTGTATGATGTATCAACTGAATTTTCTCTATGAACTTCCTTGCCTTATCGATGTCACTGTGACCTTCGATGGCGACATATTTCTCAAAGATGAAGTCCAATGGCGATCTTGGAAAGTACCCATAACATGCCTCAAATGGCGATGTATTTGTAGAAGAATGCTTTGCCTTGTTGTATGCATGTTGTATGTAATGCAACTACTCATCCCACAATTTGGGATGTTTTATGCAATATCCTCTAATAATATGAATAATTGTTCGATTGACCACCTCGGTTTGTCCATCTGTTTTTTGGATGAAAGGTTGTACTTTTCTTTAACTTTGTGTTTATCATGTCCCACAAATTTGACCAAGAATTCCCAACAAATCGAGAATCTCGATCACTTACAATAGAAGTAGGAAGACCAAAATGAACCCAAATGTTTTGGAAGAAAAGATGAGTTGTTTGTTCAGCTGTAATTTTCTTTTTACATGGTGTTAGTATGCACATTTTGTTGAACCTGTCTACAACTACATACAAGTAATAATGACCTTTCCTTGACAATTGAAAACCTCCTACAAAATCCATTGATACATTCTCCCATGGACATGAAGGTGCTGAAAGTGGAGTGTATAAACCAAGTCTCCTATTGTTGGGCTTACTTGTAGCACATAAAGAACATCCTCTTATGAAATGAGAAACATTATCCAACATGTGTGGCCAATAACCATACCTTTGAATATTCGTTATTGTCTTGCCTACACCAAAGCGTCCAACAATCAATGAAGTGTGTCCCTCCCTTATGATAATGTTTCTTTCTCCTTGTGGAATACACAACTTGCCCAAGTGATACAACAAACTGTTATGTACATGATAATCCAACTCTTCAATTTGGTTTCCTTGACTCAAGCTTGCATATACTTCTTGAAAGTCACTATCATTTGCATATTGTCCTATGTAACTTTCATGCAAAACTGAATTATGCTTGAGTATAACATATGAATTTACAATAGGCCTTGAAAGCATATTAGCTATCTTATTGTAGATTCTCTTTTTATACCTGATAACCAAATGAAGTTTTTGTAGAAAACCCATCCATTTGAAATGTCGTGACTGCAGAAACTTTGGCTGTGACTGTAATTGCTGCAATGGTTGATGGTCAGTATGGATGATGGTCTCCTTCCCCATAAAATAGTACTTCCATTCTTAACAATTTGTACCAATTCATAAAGTTCTTTGTCATATGTGGGATAGTTAGTTACAAATCCATTAAAGATTTCAGAATGAAATGAAATGGGTTTACCATGTTGCAATAGAACTGCTCCCATGGCATAATTGCTTGCATCCATTTGAATCTTGAATGGTTGTCTAAGATTCGAAAGTGCCAATACCAGTGCTGAACTTATCTTTTGCTTCAAAACATAAATTGCTTGCCGCTGTACATCTCCCCAATGGAAGACTTTCTTGACACTTTTCAATGCATGTAATGGAGCTACAATGGAAGAAAAAATAGCAATAAAATATCTCTAATATTGTGTTGCCCCTAAAAATCTTCTTACCTTTGTTACTGTATTGGGCTTGGGCCAATTCAGAATGACCTCAACCTTAGAGGGGTCGATATTCAACTCACCTCCTCCAACAATGTGTCCCAAATACGGTAAAGAAGTCTTTCCAAATTCACACTTTGACATCTTTAAAAACAATTGTTCTTTTCTCAAGACATCAAGTACTTTGTTTACATGCATGGCATGTTCATCTCTGGATTTGTTGAATATGAATATATCATCTAAGTACACAATGAAAAAATCATCTAGAAATGGTCTCAATACATCATTCATTACCCTCATGAAAGTAGTTGGAGCATTTGTAAGACCAAAAGGCATAACAAGCCACTCAAACAATCCTTGTTTAGTTTTAAATGCGGTTTTCCAAATGTCTTCTTTAGCTATCCTAACTTGATGTTAACCACTTTGTAACCCTAACTTAGTGAAATAATTTGCATACCTCAATTGATCAAGCAAATCATCAGTTCTTGGGTGTGGATAATGATTATTTACCGTGATTTTTTTCAGTGCACGGAATTCCACACACATGTGCCAAGTTCCATCCTTCTTTGGCACCAAGACAATGGGCGAACCACATGGCGAAGTAGATGGGCGTATGATACCTTTGTTCAACAATTCTTGAATTTTTCTTTTTGATTTCCAAGCTCTCCATAATAAACATGTGATACATGCCAATGTTCAGAAGTGGAACATCTTGTTGCAACTAAATCTCATGATGAATTCCCCTCTTGGGAGGTAACCCCTTGGTTCCTGAAACATCTCACCATGCTTGCTTACCACATAAAACAAATCAGATTTCAATATTCATAGTCTATATCATTCTTTTCTTGATCATGAGAAGCACAAAAATTTTACTTGCATTTACTAGTCTCTTCATCTTCCCTGCATTAACCAAAGAAATGTTTATCTTTTTGCGATGGGCTCTCACTATGTACTCCACCCCATTCTTGAGCGATATGTATTTGTGTTATGAACCAACTCAAGAAAAGATAGAAAAGATAGATCAATGCCTTAGAATTCAGCCTCTTCGAGGGGGCAACCTCCTTTACATTACATAAATGAACAATTCTTGGATGATTCAAATGAAAAGAACTCCTCTCTATATATAGGAGTCTAAGGGGTCATAACATAATCAGAGCCTACATAACAATAATAATGTAAGGGCACAATAATAACAATAGTGGGCTTCTATGGGGCACAATAGTAACAATATGGGCACTACATGGGTACATCAATATAATAAGTGGGTTGTACTAATAACAATAAGGGGTTACACTAATAGTATATGGGCCTAACAATTTGTTGTCATGGCGATAAAATACTGCTTTCCTATCATACAAATAAGGACTACCCAAAATGATTCCTGAGATGTCAAGTGGAACTACATCTAACTCAACTTCATTAATGAACTTTTCAGTAATGGCGAACTTGAATAAACACTTCCTTGTAACATGTAAGTTTTCATTGTTAACTACCCAACCCAATGGATATGGCTTATGACGAGGTATAGTTTCAAGGTTTAGTTTTTTAACCAAGTCTTATAAAATCAAGTTTGATCGTGACCCACTATCAAATAATGCATCAATATTTGTATGATTTGAAATCACTCTTACATGAAACAACTCTATTCTTTACTCTTCATTTGGAGTGTTGTTTTGACTATGTGATGAACTAGTACTTGCAACAATTTATTTTACTTTTGTAACCAGGCTGAAATATTAGTCTCATCACCAGAATCTGAACCAAGGTCATGTTGTCTGGTAGTGGTCATCTTTTGTTTTCTCTTATTCTTTTGTTTATTAGGCCTTAATTCGGGATGCAATTTCCAATAGTGGGCTTCATCATGACCCTCTTTGGAACAATGTTTGCATGTGATTTTCTCCCCTTATTTCTTCACACTTGCATTTTTATTTCCCTTCCATTTTCCTCCCTTCACTTTCTCCTTGCCCTTAAATGGCTTCCTCTTACTCCCCTCTTCCCGAATGTTCTTTCCTCTAGATTCAAGGTGTGTGGCTTACACACATACCTCATCTAAATTGTTTGGATTGAACATAAGGATAATATGTTTTAGATACGAATGTAAACCCCCAATATATTTCAGCAGTGTATCTTGGGAATTCAAATTCACTCCTAATAACAAAGCCCTTTTCCTAAACTCATGTGTATAATCTTGGACTATTTGGCCTTTAAGCTGCCTAAAATTCTGCCAACTCATAATGGATTTTTGCATATAGGCTAAAGGATTAAAATGTCTTTTAATTGCAAAAACAAATTCAAACCAAGTAATGGATATCTTACCATGGATTCACATTTCCTCTTGAGTCTTTGTTGCCCACCAAACTAGTGCAGCTCCTTCTAGCCTCAATGAAGCCAACTGGATTTTTATATCATCTTCTTGACGGTCCTGAATTTTGCAGTATCCTCCAACTGTTGAATCTAGTTGTCCAACTTTTTTGCATTCACCTCTCCATTATACATGGGAAGTTCGAATTTATGTCTATTTTAAGTAAAGGAGTCTTTCCTTTTGGGGTTTTTGAATGAGTACAGGCAATTTCAGTGGTGGTAGTGGAAGATGATGCTGTGTGAGATGATGGAGATGATGAGGAAGATGACAAGGATGGTGGAGATGGAGGTGGAGATGGAGGTGGCTTTCCATCATTCCCTTTGGAATCCTTCTTCTCATATTTTTTATCCTTTGAGCTTCCTTCTCCATGTGGAGGTTTAGAACTCTCTCCAACCATTCTAGTGTTCCTTTCTTCATAGAGGAATTTAACCATCTCACTTAAAGTGAAGAAATATTTCTTGAATTCTTCCTCTTCTAAAGAGGGACCTTCAGGCTCTCTTTCTCGAGACATAATGGTTGTGGATCCAGGTTCAGAAACTGGTACTGTTTGTACCTCTTCAATATTATTTGAAGGAAAAACTTGAGGAGTTTCAAGTGCAACTGGAATTGGAGCTTTGGGTGGTAGAGGTTGTGGCCATGTGGCTCTCCTTCTTCTGGGCATTACCTAAGGAGTTGCAACCGATAGCTTCCCTTCTCATTTCTGGAACTTTAACCTTGTAAGCATCACAATTTTGCAACCGTTAAAACCCTACTTGCACAAACTCAAGCAATCAAGAAATTCAACCTTGTCTCTGATACCAACTTGATCTGTTTTTGTATGATTAGTTTTTTTGTGCTAATAACAATTACATATTTCTAAACATATGCTTTCTTATTGCTTCTTGTGCTGAGGTTTCATTAGTTGTTTGTGTATGTAATCAAGTAAATTTCCTTAAGTTTAAAATGACATTCATGAGAAAAATAGCTTCTAAAAAAATATAGAACAACAGACATCCAAATTATAACAAACCATCAAAGAGACACTTTAACACAGTGTTTTGATGAAGGAGTTCACCCCTCCCGGACTACATCTCCTTGGTCCAGCTTCCATGGCTTGGGCCTCTATATTAGCTCTGTTATCTCAAAATCAGACCCTGGAAGGCTGCGACCAGGAAGACTTCAAAGTAACTGTTTCAAACCTACTTTAGGTTGAGGCTTAGCCTCCTCAACCTGAGAGGGCTCTCTCACAAGGGGTTAATGATTTTGATTAAAGATAAGATGGCTAACTCTTATAGAACAACTCTGAAAATTATGAATGGTGGAAACACATTTAACAACTATCCATTGGGCTTATGGAGTCAACTACACCTCAATATAACAATGAAATCAACCTTACATGGAAGTCGGGGGATTCAACATTTAAACATTCAGAACATAAACTCATATAGGACCACACAGTTTATAAATGTATACAGGAAGTCAGAGCACATTCAGTGAATTCTGAGTGATTATACATCCATAACACTGCAAGAATTAGGAAAAGGACAACATCACATATTCTGAACATAAAAAATCCCTCATGAATCCTGAGAAGTAAAGCCAAAACATGTATTACTGAAACTGAGTCTTACATAAGCCAAATACAAGCTTGTTCATAAAATTTTCCAACCCTTGCTAATTCGAGACCTCATTGCTCTACTCAAAGAATTACAAATTAGGATTCCATCATCATCATCAAGAAGAATTCGAATTTGCCATCGTGACACCTATTCTAACCCATAAAACAAACCATTAATTAGAACTAGCTATTAACTAGGAGTGCTAGTGACCTAATACAACTAGGAGTGTAACTCCTTATCATGATTACAACAACCTTATCTAAGCATTTAAAGTATTATTTGACAACTTGCAACCTCAAGAAGTCGAATTTGATGAAGTCTCCCACGTGGTCATTTGACTGCTGAAGACAAACCCTAGAAATTAGGGAACATGTTTCCCTGTTTTTAGGTTTAGGATCCCTGAAAATGGCACTTGGGACAGAGCCTTTATCTCCTCATCCATGACACATTTTTCAAAACTGAAGGAGGTTTTTGTAGTCCAGGATGTCTAGAACAAAAACCTCTCTTGGTTTTTTAAACTACTTCTCCAGCTGTCCAGAATCAATCCTTGAAGAAGACGTGTAAAACAGGAAGTTTTGATTTTTGAAAAACTGCACCTACAACAGTTTTGTAGCGCACGTTTAGTCTTTCATTTCTCCCACCTCAGAATGGATTTGAAGAAACTGAAAGATTTTTTTGTAGTGCAGAATGTTAGGAAGAAAAACCTCTTTCCGTTTGCAAAATTGAGTTCTCAGCTGCTCAGAAACGCTTCTGTAAGTTAACTAGTAAAAACAGTTTTTTTTTGCTAAAACAGGCTGCTTCAGGGGTTTCGTAGCGCGCTACGAAACTGCTGAGTTGTTCCAAAAATCACAGTTTCAATACCAAACTCTGACTGTCTTGGGATTTATTTTCTCAAAAGCCACTCAGTGAATGAATTAAAGGCCAAAGAGTTAACCTCACTTTGATGAACTACAACTGATTGTTGAGGCTTGTGAGGTGCAGGTGTACGCATGTCCCATATGAGAAAATGGCAATCATTTCCAACAGAGCCAAAAAGGTATTCATCCTTGAAATTCCATGAAACATCTTCAACTGCTCCCTCATGAACCTTTAACTATTTGATTGGCCTCAAGCACTTTCTTTCCAAATGTAGCGTTTATATCCCACAAGCATATTGTGCATCGTTTGAACCACTTAGTATGTGACCTTCTTTTAGAGGACTTCATGTCAAACCATATCCTTCATTAGAATGACATTTCAATATCAATTCAGGATTGCAAACCCTTTCTTGAGGAGCCTTTGATGGATGCTTTTTGTAATCAAACACATAAACATCTGAGCTCACTGTCTTTGTTGCAATGACAAAATGAATTATGTGGCATGTAGCGAGCCTTGTTAACTTTTCCTTCATATTTGTTGTTTCCACAGTGCTCCCAAGAGTAATTACTGGTATAGTTGATGCAAAGAATCCCATTGGAATGAATTGCTTCTCACCAAAAACAATATGAGCATATACTCCATTTGAGATTATTAACAAACCTAACCTTTTAGCTGTCTCTGCAATGTGAAGATGACATGAGATATAAGCTTCTGTTCTGGCTGAAAAATAGGTCTTGGGACAGAGCTCATAACTTCTCACAAAAAACGTATTTAGAAAAACTGAAGGAGGCTTTTGTGAACCAATCCATGCTGAAAACAAACCTCTTTTGGTTTTATGAAAAACCTTCCCTACCGCCTAGAATGTGTCATTGAAAAACAGGTGTCAAACAGAGAAATATGCTTGTGAAAAACTTGCACCTACAGCAGTTTCGTAGCGCAAGTTTAATCACCCATTTCTCCCAGCTCATAATTAATTTGAATAAACTGAAAGAGGTTTGTCTAGTTCAGTATGTTAGGAATAAAAACCTCTTTCAATTTTCCAAAATATTCTTTCAGTTGCTCTGGAGACCTCCTGGAGGTTGACTACTTAAAACAGTTTTTTATGCTAAAACAGGCTGCTACGGGGGTTTCGTAGCGCAAAATAGGATTTTTACACTGTCTGTGCTACAAAAATGTGGATTCGTAGCTAGTTTTAAAATATCTCCAAAATAATGTGAGATATGACTTCTAAACACATGGTGAGGCTTCTAGGACATGGCATGAGGCTATCAAACTTTATTTGAAGATGGACATGAGACTCTAACCCTATGACTTAGACTCTAAAACATAAAAATGACTTGAACATGACTTGACCATGACTGATACAAGAATTGAGAAACCATGTAAGTTGTCCAAATTTTTTTTAAGGAAGTTTTACATTGATAACAGATTGTATCCGGAAAATCCATCCATAAATGAAAAGATTTCGCATCCGACGCATTCATCAATTATCTGGTCGATGAAGAGTGTAGGGTAGTTGTCCTTCGGAGAAGATTGATTTACATCCCTGTAATCAACACATACTCTAATCACTCCTTGCTTTTTCATGACAGGAACAATATTTGATACCCAATTAGTTAGAGGAACAGGGTAAATGAAACCAACATGTAAAAGTTTTTCAACTTCTGCCTTGATGGAAGTGGCTTTCTTTGGGTGAACTTGCTGAGGTTGTTGTCATACCAGTTTGACATCTAGATACATCTTGATTTCATGTTCAATGATGCTCGAGTCAATGCCTGGCATTTCTTCATATGACCATGCAAAGACATCTCTAAATTCACGAAAGAGAGCACAATATATTTCCAGTTCTAAAGAAGAACAAGATTTGCCAACATGAATATTCTCTACAACATTAGGTGTGGTCAAGATATTTATGGTGATAGTTTCTTCAATATTGGACAAATTTCGCTCAAAATCCACCGTATTTACAGTATTTGATAGAAAATAAAAAACTGAAGGATGATTATTGTCACTAGAATAATCTTCATTGTTATCTTGAAGATGGGAACGATGGTGGTAATCTTCCCAAGGTGCCTCTCCTATCATCATTGAATGAATGATTCCTTCATCTATAACATGTATACATTACCAAGGATCTGAAGAGGTGCCAAATTCTAGAGACCTATCTATCCAAACATTTGATAAGTGTTGATTTGGGTTTGCCGCCCATGCCAAGAAAATTGATTGCTACAAAATTTCTATGGGGCTTGGAGGAAATACCTGGTGATGATCCATGCTAACAAAATGTTCAGAAATCTTCTTAATCTCTGCTGATGTAGAAGATACCATATTACAGGTTTCCATCGTGACCACTTCCGCCAGATTACTCAGAGGCGGGAGGGCAAAAGTACCCATTAAGGCAGGGTCTTTTAGGAGGCCTACTCCGACATTTTGAAGTGATTGAGAGATTCCATGGATCATTGGAATGCTTCCATAGCTTGTGAACTGTTGGGGAAAAAGGTTAGTTGGTCAATGATTGTAATTCCGCCTTTGAAGGGAAATGCAATCTTTCTAAAATATGTTGACATAATAGTAGCCATAGCATAAATTCAGGGCCTTCCCAGTAGGATATTGTAATCGAGGTTTCCATCAATAACTTCGAATTTAATTTCTACTATCTCGCCCCCCAATTCAACTTGCAAGTTACATAAAATCCCATACAGTGTGTATGTTTGTCCATTGAATGCTTTTAATGTCGTTGATGATCTCGACAAGGTTGGTGAGCCTAAAGTTTTCCAGCAACTCATTGACATAATACAGGTAGATGCCCCATCATCAATGATTGTTCGATGAACAGTTTTGTTGAGGGCTTTTACCTGTACGAGGAAAGCAAGTTGGGCTGGTAACTGCGGTTCGTCTCCTTTATGGTTAAAGGCCACAAGATTATAATCCATTGGGTCAATCCCATCTATTGCTGATAATAGAGCCTGCTTTTGGGAGGGGCAATTCTCCAGTACTTCAAGTGTTGACATAGCTGATGGCGATTGGGCCAGATCCTCTACTATATTATAATTCTGTGCTGCTCAAGAACGAGGAGTAAATGTCGATTTATGTACTACTCCCTTTGGCGGCTTTATTATTAGTTCAGGAATGATGGGTGGCACAACCTCCGACGAAGTTGTTGTCGAACTACTAGGTTGATCCATAGCCTTGTTGTTCGACATCTGTGGATTCCCATAATCTTTATTCCTTGTTGATATCAAAGCATCATTTTGTTGTTTCGAAATGGACAACATAAGCACTTGGGATGGGGAAGCATTATCGATAGCAACCATATTGGTTTCTGGGTTTGGAAATGGATCAGTTAATACCGCCGAGGTACTTTATTTCTTGAAGAACTTCGTGACCTTAGCTTGATGTGGAAAATTTCTCGTATAATGGTCCTCATCACATATGAAACATGGTTGAGTAGGTTCCTTTCGCCCATCAGGGTTTTAAGAA
Source organism: Pinus taeda (assembly GCA_000404065.3). Lineage (NCBI taxonomy): Eukaryota > Viridiplantae > Streptophyta > Pinopsida > Pinales > Pinaceae > Pinus > Pinus taeda. Next base: position 87,344 of record APFE030105074.1, on the reverse strand, counting down.
GATTTCTCAGGAGTTGAATCTTCCTGTTTCTTTTTTTTTTTCCCTTTCTTCTTGCCCCCTCGTTGCTTCGGTTCTTTGCCTTTGTCCAATGACATGGCATTAACCTTCGAGGTAGGAAGTTTGTCATTTGCTGTTTTACTGGAAACTGCAAGGGCCTTACTAGATAGGCCCTTTGTGATTTTCGTACTTGAGGTACCAATCATATTGTCACTGGCATGAGAGTCCCTGTTTGATTTAGGAGGAGGAGGAAGGGAAAATTCTGGTCTATGAGCATCAGGAATTTTGTCATAGAGCATGCCAATATGAGTATAGATCAAGTCTAGATATTGTGCATGAGCAATGACCTACTCTTCAATGACGACTCCTCCTTTAGCCACATCTTCTATAATAGAAGGTAACAATGACTTAGTAAACCATTCAGCTAAAAGCTGATTAAGAACATATGTCTTTACCATTCGACGACGCCGTCGCCACTCATGAATATGATTAGACAGGTGAGTGGATGTTGTCTGTTTAAAATTGGTAAGGAGCTCCGTTCCCATTTTGTATCTTATGGGTAACTGAAAATGTGTTTAAAAGGTGGTGGCAAGTGTGCTGAAGTTGTTGAATGAAGCTCTAGGCAATATGATGTACCATTTCGTTGTTGGACCACTTAGCATTCACTGAAAAAGGTGAAGCCCAATTGAATCATCATTAAGGGTGTTGGATGAACACCATAAATGAAAGGTCATTACATGATTCGATGGATCTTCACCCGGATTTCCATTTAATTTAGGAATATCTGATGGAAGTTTATGAGGAATTGCTGGCCACCAAGGGGTGTAAGCAATTGGATGATTTGTTAGCCGATTCAGATCTAGTAATTCTAAAGTCGCTACGAAAGGCAACTGTTGATTCAGGTTTGGCGAAGCATACCCAGGATAAGATGGGATTGCCTGAGCAGTGGGTCTTTGGATACTAGCATAATGCATTTGATGTTGATAACTTTGATAAGGTTGATGGGCATAACCATTATAATATGATTGTTGGTAACCGTTTTGAACATATGGTTGCCCATTACCTGCAAATCTTTGTTGCTCAGGTCCTCAGTGAGTTTGCTGGAATTGTGGTTATTAATATTGTACCAGCCATGGTTGTTGGACCATTCGATGTTGTCCAATATTGGATGTTTGACCAAGATGGGGGGTGATAATACCCATTTGAGCCTGAGTCACTTCAATTAAGCAGCCACTAATTTGCGATTGTGATTGAGTCATGGAGACAAGAGGTTGTTGTATTACGACTTGAGAGACTTGAGGTTGACATGCAACAGGAAACGTTTGTACTTGCGACACCATTACAATAGCCAGTGTAGTGGGAATGTTCAACACAGGTTGATTTGGTTGCATTGAGTATACAACTCTTGGCCGTTGAGGCAGTATTGGTACCCAACCACTGGATGCAATTCCAAGTTGACCTGAATTTTGTTGTGAACTCTCATATGGTTGTTCTCCTGGAGGGAACAATGAAAAGGAATACTACCCCCCATATGGCAGCAATCTAGTGTTCAAAGGTTAAATTGGTCTTTGGAGACTAGACTGCCCAAATTGATATTGATGGGAAGGATCAATTTGCTGAGTCTCAACATAAGAAATTCCACATAAGATTCCAAATGAACAAATAGGAACAGACCATTCTGTGGAAACAGTCCCTGGGTGGACTCCATCTAGCGGTTGTGAACTAGTTGGGATAGATGGTATACCTAGCGATTCGACAGGAACTTGCAATGAATGGTGATCAGAAGAACTAACTTCTGTAGTAGAAGGATATAGGTGGATCCCAGTTCCAAAGTGCAATGGGGTACTGGAGGGAAGACCCTCTACAATCTCTTCTATAGCAATCAGTCCATGTGGAAGAGGTAGACCGTCAGGTCTGTAAAATATTTCCGGTGCCGAAGAAGATATAGTTTCTGCAGTGATAGATACTGGAGGGGTGACACCTTCTGAATCAGCCCTAGGTGGAGTTGGTTCAGGAATAGAAGTGTTTACTGTTACACTAGGATCAGTTCTAATGTCCTCTTGTAATTGTGAAATGTCTTCTGTAGAGGAAGGGGTATTAGAAATAATTGGAGCAACTGGAGTCTCTGATGATGTTGAAACACAAGTTTCAAATAAACCAGGAGATTTCGACCCAGTTAAACAAGACCGTTTTGCCCAGAATGGTTTCATTTCCACAGTCAAAGATGGTTGACTCGTTAATCTCCGCAAATGACGAGGGTTTGATTAACTTTCTTCTGATTGTGGATTACTTGATCAACTCAATGTTAAAAGGGGAAAATTTTATTCTGAATTAAATGAATTTTATGAAGCTTTGACACAACTTGCTTTTTCAATTTTTAAGAGTCAAGAAAAAGCTAAAGATGACTCTAGTCGCCTTCAACTTTAGTGAGCCTGAAGAGACAAGTGCTCAGATGGACCTTTTCTTTTAGGGAGTTGTAAAGGAACAAAAGTGACTACTCTGGAAGTCTAGACGGAGGGATTACCAAACCAATCGCAAAACTGCAATATACACATTGGTGGTAAATTAAAGAGAAATTACCAAGGACTTACATATGACAGTCAATCTTCCCAAATGCTATGTTTAGTGCATTGCGATTGATAGGGCAGCAGACATAGCTTCCTAAGGATATAGGATATCAGCCTATTGTGGTCTCCCAATATATACTCGATGGTACTGGGAGCACAAGTCCGTACTGGCACTTGTCGTATCAAAGAGGAGGAATACCCCAACCTTCGATGAAAACGATAGTTACCAGGTTTTACGACGCCGGAATACGTCTCTAGCCTAGACTTCTAGATGTTGTGCGTTACGTTCCAAAGCGTTTTTATGTTCATTGAGGTTTATTTTAAAGTTGATATTTCTTAAGAAGTTTGCCTTTCAAGGTTCACCGCATGATGTAGATGTAAAATTCCTAAATATGCAATCTAAAATGATAAACAGTTGTTTGTTTTCTTTTAGCAATGAAAATCCTAGCTACCGAGGAAAGAAAAGTTCGATTCTTTCAATAGAGAGCAGAGAGCACACACTAATTGCACTTTTCCTAAATCATTTTCCGCATGCAGTCTAAATCCAAATGCACATGCATGTATTTTTTTTTTCTTTTCCTTAATGTGAGAATGCCAAAAAGGAAAACTAAGTACAGATCTAAACTACTTTCTTCAAAGTGACACTTTAACAATTTCTTTTCAAAACGAAAGGAAGACTAAGACGACACTTTCAATTTCGAACGGAAAACTATTTTCGACACTTCAAAAATTGACAACTCAAATCAAATACAATGGAAAAAGTACAATCGACTATCTAAAAGAGGAAGACTTTACGGCACCCTTTTTTTGACTCAAAACGACAGTTGCGACACTTTCGAATCAAAAGACGACAGTTTGATTAAGCTAATTTTTGCAAAGGAGGACTGTAAAAGATGAAAAATACATAAAAAAACATTCAAAATTCTTTATCAATGGAGGCTAAATAATGTAAAGGAAGAATGCTTCAGCAATGATATACTGATCATAAGCAGCAAAACTACCGAATAGAGCTTAAAACAATGAAGGAAAAACCAAATTCCAAAGAGGGAAGCAGTCTCATTCAATCATCGCACCTGTCCTTAAGGGAAACAGGGATGCATCTCACCTGCAGCACAGAAGGGGTGTGATGCATCCAAACTGCCAATGAGAGACAGTGTGATGGACCAGGGATGAGACTGAGCTTGGTTTTGACTCACAATTTGCAGCTAAGTTCAGTGATTTAGGCGGAGTTTATGATCGACAGTAAACAAAAAGTATAGGGGTATGAACTTATGAGGTTATTGAGCTACAACCAGGGCACTTAGGATGTTTGCAAGTCAGATGTTCAGTTCATAAACCAACCCAGAGATTGACTAAGCAGCATTGATCTACTTTGCAATTGCATAGCAAAAGCAGTTCGAAGGCTAGTTGGCTTAACTTTAGGCTCCGTCTGTAGTTTATAAAGCAAACAACAGTAACAAACAAACTAACTAATCGCTCCCTAGTGGAGTCACCATTTTGTTTCCAAGAAAACTAATGTCTATTCAAATCTACTAGTCCCACTAACATGGGTAGCTATCTTAGAAACAAACAATTCAAAGTAACTTGTGTTTTCTTTTATGGAAGATAGATAAGGGAGAAGCAGAGAGCACCAATCTTAATCTTTTGCTTGGCTCCTTGCTTGTTTCCTCTCTCCTTTGATAGAGCTTGCCACTCCTTTCTCACTTGTCTCGCTTCAAAGAATAACTGTAGAAGCAAAGCAACAAGAAACCATCAAAGCATAGAGATCAATGATACCATAAACAATGTAGAATCAAAAATACATTAACCATACAAATGCATACATAAATACAAGATTCAGAAATACACAAGTATATGGAGGAAAATTCAAATAACGTTATTGATAGAAGTAGAAGAGATGATTACAACCCAACTGTTTGATCCAACATCATCCTCCCAACATGAAAGCCCTCTTTACCTCATGAAAAGCTAGATCACCCAACAATACAATGTCTCACAGAGAAACCAACAACACTTCCTTACAAATTACAAAATTCCAGCCTCTGGATCTTTAGGATGAGGGATCCATATATAGATATCTACAGGGGGGTGAGTCAGCTTCTAGATTTTTGATTAGTGTCATTTCACTGATAGTTCTTAGTTCCACTTGGAGATTTCATGATCTATTACTCATCCCTGGGCGAATTCAAAGAGGCAAGTGTCATATGAGCAGTTTCTAGAGTATTATCTGGGTTTCAACTTAGCCAATTGCCTCTGCCATTTATCTACTCTCGCCCATTGCACCCTACAGAATGCCTTTTCAATATGCATCGCACCCCCTGTGTGTAATAGGTGAGATGCATCACACTTTGACCAAGGCGCAGTCTGTATGGGTTAGTTTTGACCAGTTCTGAGTAGTTTTTCAGGTGGAACTTCTGGGAAATTATGTAATCAGCTGACCTTGATCCTTTAAGGTTGAAACAACACTTTTAGGGGTTTTAAAGCCCTTAGTTTATCGACATATGTGATTGGGGTTGTAGTGCCCAAATATGTCTATAACAAGTAGGGACTTGCAGATCTAGTCCACTAAGAGATAGTCTGGGAGGGGAGCTTTGACTAACCTCTGCCTACGTCTCCATTCATGTATATGATCAGAGATGTGGGTGGCAGTATCTTGATGTAATGAAGTGAGGATCTCTATCCCAGTCTCATAGTGGATGGGTAGCTAGAAGTTCTTTAAGAATTCCATCGCTAGAGCGTCGAAGGTATTTACTGACGCACGTGGTAACTCAATGTAACACTTAGCTGCATTGCCAATGAGGGTACGAGGAAAAAGATGTAACCGAACACTATCATCCACCATGGATTTGGAAACACACCAAAGATGATAGATGGTGATATGGGTGCCCAGATCCTCCCCTTGTTTCCCTTCAAATTTGGGGATGTTTGTTGGTATTTTATGCGGGATTGGCGGCCAAGGTAAGTTATGATAGATGGGGTCATTTGTAAGTTTCTACAAGTCAGGGATATACAACATTGCCAGGAAAGGCAAAGTTTGTGGTGCCCCCGACTTGGACCAAGGCAATGACATATGACTTGAGGATCCTTGTGGTCCTCCCATCATTTGACTCCCAATATTATACATAGGCTACGTGGTATAGTAGTTTCCTTAGGGTATGGCATTGTAGTGTGGATTTCCATGGGGAATGTGATGTTGGGGTATAGAATTGACCCTAGGAGAAGAAGTGCCCCCTTGACTCATTTGAATTTGTGAGTAGGGTGCCCCCATGGATTGGTTGGGACCTCCTTGAGGAGTCTCGCCCGCCACAGAACTAACCATATGTCCTTGATTGACATAAGGAGCACTCATGTCAATCATTCACTAACCGTGCATGCTTCAAAATGGAGGGGGAACTGTTACGTTCCTGACTGGTATATGCATATTGGGGGTGCCCCTAGATACTTGAATCTGGGGGTTTGAACTGTACAATGGATGCCAACCATATTGTTGATTGAGGGGACCCGCATTAACCATGCTATATTGAGAGTTATAAGGAGCATAGTATGTGGCACTTGTCTAAGGTATAGAGTTTGACACTAAAGTGGTGGAACCCAGCATAGGTTGGGTTCCACTCGTGGAGGGTGTCATGTGAGGGTTGGTACCTGGGACAAACGATAGCAGGGTTTTCCATCAATGGTGTGGTGGTGACTGTCGACTGGGGAAGTGGTGGGGGACCAAAAGTGTCCACAAAGTTCATGACCATTAGTCATCGATGAAATGGATGGAAATGTTCCAACTACAGAAACAGGGAGTACAGGTGCCACGAGAACCAAGAGTGGGTCCAACAGATTCATGAGCGAAGGGTTAAAGGGAGGAAGAAATCCTTCGGTAAAGAAATCCTCCGGCAATCTTGAATTGTCGATTGTCCAAACAGATTCTGTGTGAGATCTAGGAGATTGATTTCCTGAAGATGGGGAATCCGGTTCACTGGAGCTCAGAAGATCTTCCACGATGAGTGGAGGAAGTCCTAACAATCGTCTAGATTGACCACGAGGGTCGGATGTAGCCACGATGACCGTTAGTTTTATCAATAAATTTTTTCGTGATATTTGTTAAATTCTCGTTGATAACACATGGGTACGTAAAAAATATAAAAATACACTAAGTTGATCATTCAGCAAATAGAGGGAAATGACCCTGTCTGATAAGCACCGATCACTAGAAATGAAACCCAGTATCATAATGAATAACGGAGAGGGTTGGCTAAATGTATAGTTACGGTTACTCTAGAGCTTCACCTGAACCTCAAATTGAGGGGCCAACTACTCTCGTGAAGACGAGCACCCTCCCAAAAACTAAAGACAAAGTAGGTCTGTTTGTGTTAGGTACCAGGGCAGCCCGCCCCAATCACCTTGTGTAAGTCCCTAAAATCTTGTCCACTAAGGATACCTCAGATCACAAACACTACCAAGGGGGTCATAGTCACAGATAGTACGCTATGTGGGCAGGATACTTGAGTCCACGACTTAGCTCCGAAATCCCTGAAGGGATCCCCAATACAGAGAATACCCAAAGGAGTTGCAAGCAAAGGTGGGCTACCTTCACTTACAATCCAATGTTGTCTTGTATTTAGCTCCGCTTTGACTGGAGTGGTCCTAGTAGTATGAGTGCAGAAGGAATTTTCTCTCTTTTAATGACACTAGTTTTGGTTTCTGATCTTAGGCAGTTTACTCACACTGCCTATCCCAAGATCCTAGCCTGAACTAATGTTTGTTTGCTCAATAAAGAGTTACTGATTAATTTTAGGTAAATTTTATGTGTACGTGTCTTCGGTAGGGGAGTTGATGTATGAAATGTGATGGGAATCTGACTCAAAAATCATGCAAAACACAATGCTTAAAAAATATTCAATTCGATGAAAACAAATTGTATTCTACAAGTGAGAGTCTTTCACATATTCATATTTGTACCATGCATCCTAGTCATTATAACACATGCATAACCAACAAAAATCTTTCCAATTCTTTCTAACAACTATTTGAAAACAAAATAAAGCAGATTTTAACCAGCTAAGTAGAAGAATGAATAAAAAATGTTTTGAGAAAGAAAAAAAAAACTTGTTTCCTAAAAAAAATTCTTTCAGGACACCAAGCTTGCTAACAAAATGTAGCTGCAAATCCCTTTCATTCCATGAGCAGGCTTCCCATCCCTTTGAGTTTACAGACGCAGTTGTATGTCAAGATTTGGGGGACTAACGCTCTATAGCAGTGGCCACAGAGAGTTACCGGGTCCACTAATGTTCTGTTTGTGCAGACACAAAGCTTTATAAAGCATTTTTTTAGTCTGCTAACCTGTGTTAGTGTGGGAAAATAACTCAAAACAGGGTTTTTAAGATCAGATTCAAGGCTGAATATATGAAGGCAGAATGTAGCCAGGTTTTGGTGGGTTAGAAAGGGAATGTAGAAGTATAGGGAGGTCTTAGAAGGAGGAGGAAACTAAGAACTATTTGGGTAAACCGGGAACTAGATGTATAGTCCCCAGTGGAGTCACCAATGTTGTTATAAGATAAAATGCATGGTGTATGGAGAATGGAGATACCCTCAAGGGTCTTCCTGGGACCCTTGGCAGACTGTAAGATTATCTACAGTCGTCACAAAGTTACATGCGTGTCCATAAACATTAACTAGCTATCAAAGAAAAATAGATGGATTACCTCAAGCCTCCGTGTAGATTTGCTGGAGAGCACAATGCAGCTAGGTGGAAGTCCCCTGAGCCGGCTCCAGATCAATTCCTACACATAGAAGAGACAAGCATAATCACAACATACAACCTTGATAACTAATACATGAATACATAAAAGACATCTAGTTACACATAACTAAGCTACTCATGCTAAAAGGTATTGGACAAACAAATAAATGAATGATAGTACCAACACCACAGAGTAGATAGTACAACTGCAGTTCTATATTAATGTCAGAAGAATTATTACAACCATCTATTGCATCAACCTTCCCTTACCCCTCCAGCTTCTCTCTCTCTCCCTTCTTACCAACTTCTTATGCTTAGATTTGAGACTATGCTCAACAATCAAGTAAGTTATCCTTTCAAATGATTTGACCTCCATCACCATAGCCCTAGCTTTGCTTATGTAGCAATCAAGTTAGGGTTGCCAAGTTCCTCCATGAGTTCCTTAAGGTAAAAACAATGAAGTTGCCATGCTTTTCAGCTCTTTCCCAGTTGCCTCCTTCATTAGGATTAGAAATCCCACAAATAGGTCAAACTTGAGATGTTTCCTTGCTTTTCTTGAGTAGATTTAGGAGCAAATATCTAGATATTTATGAGTCAATTCACTCCTTTGACCTTTAGAACTTCATTAGGATCCACTAACGTTGTTCCCGAACTAACAACTATAGTTATTAGGGTCACTAACACTCCCTTAGGCTTACAGAAAAGCTTTATAAAGCAGGTTGCCAGTGTATAGCCATCATTAGTGTGGAAACAAGGCATGTGATCTTGTTCTTTCTTTTAGCTATGATGTCTTTCCCCTCTAAGCTGATGAGGGGGTCATTTTGTTGTATACCAAAGTTTGAGCAAGTCAAAGTTCAGGTTTGACTTGGACACATGGCAGGATTGGGTGATGTGGCAAGGTACTTCAACGAATGAGGAGGCACCAAGTGGCAAGCTGCCATTGGCCCCCGTATGTTGCAAATCGCAATCACAAGTAGTTCAATGTTGAAAATCGGCCCCAGAACTGGCAAGGTGCAATGCAATAAGGCAGGAGCAAAGGCTTTCAAGAATCGGTCGGAGGCGCGATGCGATGGATCGCAATCACACATTGCTGAAGGGAGGTGTTACAGATTGGCCCCCGGTAGGTACCAGTTTGTGATAAGATCGTGCAACTCACATGACACTACAAAATCGGCCCTGATGGGTTTGGGTTGTAATGTGATATCGTAATCACAAATCACAACATGTGCAAAGTCCTACACATACATGAACCTGGTTGATCTAGGTGGATATTGGTGGCCACCCACCTATTCCACTTGGACCCCCACCATCGTTTCTTTGAGTTTTTCAGGTTCCTTATTTGTAGCACAATTTACTATTTTTGGCAGTCTTTCGGGTCCTAAACTTCCGGAGCCATTTTGAGGCCCTAAACGATGTTTTTTGGGGAAAATTGGGGCCAACGTGGATTTTTAAACTAATATTGGTCATTTAAAAGTTGTAGTCCTCGGATAGATATTTCCAACGAGGTATTGTGCCCATCAAATGAAGATCATATGCCAAAGTTACGACCCTAGGAAGATGATGTACCAATTTACCCAAAGGGGGTCCATAGTTTGGTGCTTCATCTCCTAGGGTTAGGTTTTTAGATGTTTAGGGTTTTCCATTGTTTCTCAATAATGAATAGGCCTTTGAGCCTCATTATAACACAAAGTTTAGAGGCATGTAGCCGCCACATCTCTTCTAAGAGATAAGCTACCATCGCTTGAGTTAGTCTCATTTCCATCCTATTTGTAAGCATACTTCAGTATTTTTTTATTAATGAAAGGAAATGTTATTTTTGTTGCATCTCTATATTTGTGGGCTTTAATTTGTTGTGTTCTTGTTTAAATCTAGATCACGTCGATTGCGAAAGGATCCCGAATGCGATAAAATTGTAAGCTCCAGCTAAGAATTCCGTCGGGTCCGTTGAATCGCATAAGACCGCAGGACTCCATCGATTTCGATTTGCAATGGGCAGTCGATGCCAATGGATTATGGCCCGCCACTCAAAAAAATTCTCGCTCGGTTGGGGGATTTTTGGAAAGAAATTGTGGGATCATGTTGGATGTGGAGCAATTTGTGGAACGAATAGTGGGAAAACAAGGGAAAGTCATAACTTCTTCAATTTTCCACCGAATTGGATGATAAAAAAGGCTAGATAGCCATTTTTGAGTATTCTTAATTAATTGAGTAGGTTTTAGAAGCATTTGAGCATCGCAAACACATATTTTTACACTTTTGAACATAATAGAGAGGCCCAAGCCATTGGAAGCTGGACCAAGGAGACATAGCCTAGGAGGGGTGAACTACTTTACCATGTGCTTGTTGTAATGTGTTTTTGATGATGTTCTGTATCTCTTTATCTTGTTGTTCATTTTTTTATTTATGTTAAATTTCTCATAAAATTAACATAAAAACTCTTCATTTCACTTGAAAAAATTCATGAATCCTTAAGCACAATGAAAGCATTTTGTTAATAATCTGAGGAAGATCTTAGAACTACAAAATAATATTCTGAATCAGATTATTCATCCACAATAACTCATCTGAAATATAGTTTATTGATTATTCTGATAATTCTCATTATATTTATTTATGGGTTGGTAGTAATAACGTGCTCATGTGCCTATGTTGTATCCTAGTTGCTAGCATTTTATGGAATTGATGTAAGAGTTTGACCTCGCAAGTGTGTACATTCAGTGTAATTTTGGGTTGCCATGTATGGTTTAGAGTATCATTTATATAATTATATAGACACAATTTGTATTGTTGAAAATATATATGATTGAACTCGCATAGTCATTAGGGAATATCAAAAGTTTAATTGGTCAACATTGCTCCAAGGATGTCACCCCTTGAAATTTAGCAATGATGTTTATACCCCTAGGTAAATAGTCAAATTTTTAGTTAAAATAATAGGGAATGATTATTGAAAAGTAATTGGTATCTTGATGAAAACATATCACTATGGTATTGATGAGATAGCCTAGATCCTAGAGGGATGTTGAATAATCTTGTTCATAGTTGGTATTCATCGATTATTTAGGCAATGAAATTTCTTTTTGCTGATGAATCATCATAAGAATGCTATAGTGTATTATTTCTCTATATTGGATATGTATGATTCTCATATTTATCATGCTATAATATGCGGTTATGTGATGGCATGATATATCCTCGATATAGATAAGTTGATGTTGTAACTTATTTGAGGATGTGAAGCATGTAGTTATTGCATGCATATTTTATGACATGCATGAGCATGTAGTTTTTACTACTTAGAATGTTGTATGTTCTCATGATGTCATGCAAGAGTTAGCAAGCCGATTATTTTATTATGATGTGATAACTAATGCATTGGTTACAAGTTTAGATGTGGTGGTTAACAGGATATTCACAAATGGGCCGAGAGGGCCGATTTTTTTGATGATCTCGTGGGAGCCCATACCTACGAGGGAGAATATGTAGCACCATATGGGTTGGGGACAAAATCAATCAACACTACATATGTCAGCGGTTATTTTTTATTGTATATCTCTAGGTGGATAGCTCTTGAGGGGCTATGGGACCATCTTGATGAGGTCGAGTGTCTGATATTTGATTGGGATGTCGAAGTCCAAAGGGGGCATGAGCATTTCGATGCCTGGGGTTGTGCACCTTAGTGAGTGTGGAGGGAGTTGGCCCAGACTTGCGATATGCCTAGAGTCATTGAGTACTAGGATTGGATCCCTGCCTTGGGATAGGTGAGGTCTAAGCCTTGGGGCAAGCCTCAAAGCTATGGTATAGACCAATAAGGCTTTATGCCTAGTTCTGAAAGTTGGGAAAAGGGACTTATATTCCTTAGGATTTCCCCGGTGTTGTGTAACTTTTGATGCTTGCTGGTATACTAGTTCAATAGAGGATGTAAGTCAAATGTGAAGAAATAAATAACTAATAAAATAAAATAAAAAGTTAAATGATTAAACTTAACTTTGGGATGAAGTTCCTTAAAGAGGGAGAGTATGTAATGGCCCAAAATAATAATAATATAATGAAATAATATTAGTATATAAATAATAAAACAATAATAACAAACAAAATATAATAATAACAAACAAATAATAAATAAAGAATACATGATAATAATAGTAAATAATAACAATAATACATAATAATAAATTGGAGTCCTAGTTGCTAGCATTTTATGGAATTGATGTAAGAGTCTCATCTCTCAAGTGTGTACATTGTGTGATTTTGGGTTGCCATGTATGGTTTAGAGTATCATTTATATAATGATATAGATGCAATTTGTATCATTGAAAATATATATGATTGAACTCTCATAGTCATTAGGGAATATCAAAAGTTTAATTGGTCAACGTTGCTCCAAGGATGTCACCCCTTGAAATTTAGCAATGATGTTTATACCCCTAGATAACTCGTTGACTTTTTAGTTAAAATAACGGGGAATGATTATTGAAAAGTAATTGGTATCTTGATGAAAACATATCACTATGGTATTGATGAGATAGCCTAGACCTAGAGGGATGTTGAATAATCTTGTTCATAGTTGGTATTCATCGATTATTTAGGCAATGAAATTTATTTTTGTTGATGAATCATCATAAGAATGCTATAGTGTATTGTTTCTCTATATTGGATATGTATGATTCTCATATTTATGATGCTATGATATGTCGTTATGTGGTGGCATTATATATCCTTGATATAGATAAGTTGTTGTTGTAACTTATTTGAGGATGTAAAGCATGTAGTTATTTCATGCATATTTTATGACATGCATGAGCATGTAGTTTTTACTACTTAAAATGTTGTATGTTCTCATGATGGCATGCAAGAGTTGGAAAGCCGATTATTTTTTTATGATGCTATAACTAATGCATTGGTTGCATGTTTAGATGTGGTGATTGATAGGAAATTCACAAATGGGCTGAGAGGGCTGATTTTTTTTATGATCTCGTGGAAGCCCATACCTACAAGGGAGAATATGTAGCACCATATGGGTTGGGGATAGAATCAATCAACACTACATATGTCAGTGGTTATTTTTGTCTTGTATATCTCTAGGTGGATAGCTCTTGTGGGCTATGGGACCATCTTGATGAGGTCGAGTGCCTGATATTTGATTGGGATGTTGAAGTCCAAAGGGGGCGTGAGCACTTCTATGCCTAGGGTTGTGCACCTTAGTGAGTGTGGAGGGAGTTGGCCCAAACTTGCGATATGCCCAGAGTCATTGAGTACTAGGATTGGATCCCTACCTTGGGACAGATGAGGTCTAAGCCTTGGGGCAAGCCTCAAAGCTATATAGACCAACGAGGCTTTATGCTTAGTTCTGAAAGTTGGGAAAAGGGACTTGATATTCCTTATGATTTCCCCGGTGTTGTGTAACTTTTGATGCTTGCTGGTATACTAGTTCAATAGAGGATGTAGGTCAAATGTGAAGAAATAAATAACTAAATAAAATAAAATAAAAAGTTAAATGATTAAACTTAACTTTGGGATGAAGTTCCTTAAAGAGGGAGAGTATGTAATGCCCCAAAACTATTATTATATATTGTACTAAATTATATTAGTATATATATAAATAATAAATAATTAGTAATAAAGAAAAATATAATAATAAAAAACAAATAATAAATAAATAATACATGATAATAATAGTAAATAATAACAATAATACATAATAATAAACTAGAGTCCTAGTTGCTAGCATTTTATGGAATTGATGTAAGAGTTTGACCTTGCAAGTGTGTACATTGTGTGATTTTGGGTTGCCATGTATGGTTTAAAGTATCATTTATATAATGATATAGATGCAATTTGTATCGTTGAAAGTATATATGATTGAACTCTTATAGTCATTAGGGAATATCAAAAGTTTAATTGGTCAACATTGCTCCAAGGATGTCACCCCTTGAAATTTAGCAATGATGTTTATACCCCTAGGTAAATAGTTAACTTTTTAGTTAAAATAACAAGGAATGATTATTGAAAATTAATTGGTATCTTGATGAAAACATATCACTATGGTATTGATGAGATAGCCTAGATCCTAGAGGAATGTTGAATAATCTTGTTCATAGTTGGTATTCATTGATTATTTAGGCAATGAAATTTATTTTTGTTAATGAATCATCATAAGAGTGCTATAGTGTATTATTTCTCTATATTGGATATGTATGATTCTCATATTTATGATGCTATGATATGCGGTTATGTGATGGCATGATATATCCTCGATATATATAAGTTGATGTTGTAACTTATTTGAGGATGTGAAGCATGTAGTTATTGCATGCATATTTTATGACATGCATGAGCATGTAGTTTTTACTACTTAGAATGTTGTATATTCTCATGATGGCATGCAAGAGTTGGCAAGCCGATTATTTTATTATGATGTTATAACTAATGCATTGGTTGCATTTTTAGATGTGGTGATTGACAGGAAATTCACAAATGGGCTGAGAGGGTTGATTTTTTTGATGATCTAGTGGGAGCCCATACCTACGAGGGAGAATATGTAGCACCATATGGGTTGGGGACAAAATAAATCAACACTACATATGTCAGTGGTTATTTTGTATTGTATATCTCTAGGTGGATAGCTCTTGAGGGGCTATGGGACCATCTTGACTAGGTCGAGTGCCTGATATTTGATTGGGATGTTGAAGTCCAAAGGGGGTGTGAGCACTTCGATGCCTATGGTTGTTCACCTTAGTGAGTATGGAGGGAGTTGGCCCAGACTTGCGATATGCCCAGAGTTATTGAGTACTGGGATTAGATCCCTACCTTGGGACAGATGAGGTCTAAGCCTTGGGGCAAGTCTCAAAGCTATGGTATAAACCAATGAGGATTTATGCCTAGTTTTGAAAGTTGGGAAAAGGGACTTGATATTCCTTGGGATTTCCCCGATGTTATGTAACTTTTGATGCTTGCTGGTATACTAGTTCAATAGAGGATGTAGGTCAAACATGAAGAAATAAATAACTAAATAAAATAAAATAAAAAGTTAAATGATTAACTTAACTTTGGGATGAAGTTCCTTAAAGTGGGAGAGTATGTAATGCCCCAAAATAATAATAATATAATGAAATAATATTAGTATATAAATAAAATAAAACAATTAATAATAAAGAAATATATAATAATAAGAACAAATAATAAATAAAGAATACATGATAACAATAGTAAATAATGACAATAATAATAATAATAGATTGGATTTCTATATATATAAACTATAAACTATAAAAATAGCAAGAATAAGTAAAGTTAACAAAAGTAAAAAGGAGAAAAATAATAAAAAGTTAAATTAAGAAAAAAAGGTTGAATTAAGTAAACTTAAACAAAGAAATAAAGTTAGCATGTTGACACATGGATTGTGTGCATGTGAATCCATTTCCAGTCCCTTTCCATTTTTGGAATTGTTTGTTCTATTTAATGGATGAATAGGGAGATAAGAAGCATTGGTTCATTCCTTTGGAAGGAGAGTGATGTGAGAAATAGGATTCCCTGGAAGTAGTATTTAATTGAGGGCTCGAGGGTGGACATCTATAGAAAGATTATGCACAATTGAGCCTATGGTTGAGTGGAGAGTTGTCCCTAAAACTTTGTTCCGTTCAGCGGGATCTAAGTAGTGTTACAACTCCAAAATCACAATCAATGTATATCTTTGCTACAATTAAATCTTCCTTTCTTGTCATTTTTGAAAAATCTATGTTGATTAGTTGAAGAATTTGCGTGTTGATTATTAATCGCATAAATTGATGTAATTACTTATATATTTAAATTTTGAGTTGTTACAAAAGGAAGAGGAGAACATTGCTCTTACAGGTAAAGGGAGGTGAAGAAGAATCCTAGTTAGGGATAGAACTCAAAAGGAAGAGAGAAAAAAAGAAGAACCTATCGATGGTCAAATGCTTCTGAATTTGGTCAATATGTCACCCAGTGTCCTAAGAGAAGAAGGACAAGAACGGGAAACAACATACAACAACTTCGGCAAAGATTGATGAATTGACCTCTATATTGGAGGAATTTGCATTAATAGTAGCGATACCTCCAAATGGAGGAGGAATGTGATCATCTGTATGGGGCAAGGTATATGGATGAGAAATAGGAAGTCTATATAAGATCTAGTAGTTGTTCACATGGATCAATACCTTTTCTATGGGAACCAACAATCATAGTAGCAAGATATTAATGTCGTAGGTGTAGTCAATTATGTGAGGGACAGTGCAGATCTAGTTGCAGTCAGATAATTGAGAGACAGTGTAGAGCTAGTTTGGCATAGTCAGATGCTCAGTAGACAGTGCAAAGCTAGTTGTAGTCGTAACTCGTAAGACAGTTGCAGGGGCACAGTAGATCAACAAAGATCAAGTTTCTAGTTGTAGTTGTAGGAAATTTGTGTGATTGGAGGAGGAAGTGTGAATTTTCCATTTGTAGGGTGCAAGTGCAGTTCCATCCAGAATGAGACTCTATGTAAGAGTTTCCATCCAAGAGATATTTCCCAGTTATATTCCAGAGAGAGATCAAGTGATATCAAACTCACTATTGTAGTAGTTGCAACAGTAATGTGGAGATAGTAGTTGAGTTGTAGAAGAAGCAGTATGAGGTGGATCAGAGTATGTGCAGTGATTGATGGATAGTGTTACGAGGTTGTCTTCCTCACAGTAATTTCCAGTGACAAGGAGTCGTATCAGTGTGAGATGTGAAGAAAGGAGGCATGACAAATGTTAAACATTAGCAGTTTGGTAAATCTAGCTACATGATGTAGAGGAGTAAGATGGAGAGAACGCCTTCCTTGTTAAGAGGTAGTGTTAGCTTATGTTAGCATCAGACAAGTGTTCTGGTCTCAGACAAGTGTTCTAGTTTTACAAGATCTCCAAAACCCTTTAAAGGTTTTGTGAGATAAGGTTGGAAAACACCTTAATTAAATTAATTTTCCATACTTAAACATTTCCTAAGTATAACTTAGGAAAAGTGGAAAATCAAATTTAATTAATTAAGGATATTTGAGATTTCTCTAGAGACTTCTATTGATGAAGTCTAATTGATCTTATCCATTGATGGAGATTTAATCATGATTGTTGAAGACTCAACAAGAAATTATAAGAGCAGCTTGAAGGGATGGAGAGAGATAGAATCGAGCATAAGAGAGATCAATGTGATTGAGTTGTGAGAGGCAAATTGAGCTACCCAATTCGTAGTTTTCAGTGAGGGCATAGTTCAAGCCAAAGGTAGAGCATCGAAGAGAGGGAGCAATAGATAAGTTGGGAGAAAGAGTCTAGAGAGTTTCTCAGTGGTTTTCTAGTGCTGTAGTGGTAGGAAAAGGGAGGTTGAAATTCATCTACAGGGAGTTCATACAAGTAGTGAGAATGGCGAGTTTCTAGAAGAGGGTTGATTCAGTTTCCAGTGTTGGGACGAGGACAATGTATGTTTTCGCCTTGTAAATAGCCTAATTTAGCATTTGTCTTCATATGTTTATCTTCGTTTTATGGATCAAAATAGAGAAAACAACAGCTAAAGTTGGGTAAAAGTGATTAGTAACACATTAGATAAATCTGGGCACGAAAAACTGACTTTCACTATCTTTATGTGCAGATATGCTGATTGGACGATGGTTGTTCAATCGACAGAACTGTGGCATTCAGTAAAGGAAAAAAACAACCTCTGGGGCAAGTAGGATAGCAGAAGACCAGGCATACCAAAGCTATTTTATGATGGAATCAAATCGAGTATTGCAAAATCCTCAGGATCCCCTAATCCTGAGGATTCACTTTTATCTATTTACTTTTTTAATGTTACATAAGGCTGAAAGGAAAACTGAACAGCTAGTCTAGAAATTCACAGATTATAACTATTCTTTTGGATGTATAATACTTTCATCTTGGCGATGTTGTAACTCTATTACTTACATTAAAGAAGAGATTGCGTTTAATTCATAATCGTATTCTAAGTATCTAATAGTGGGGACTTCTAGAGACTTTGGGCGCAATCAAGAGAAGATCTATTGTTTCACCTGTGTTATAATCATTTCTATTTATTCTTTACTGTTTGTTATTGTCAAGTTAATATCATTCTGATTATCGTGAGGATTGATGATTCTGATTTACATTTGTTGTTTATTCAAGATTCAAGATTTAGCTGTGTGATACATATATGTGATGCTCTTTATTGAAATGGTTATGTTAATTCCAGCATTAGATTATTGTTCATTCTAAGTAACGTTATCATAGATTTCAAATCTAGAATTGATTTCTTTCCGTGAGATGCTTATATGGTCATTTGTTGTTCAATTATCATTTGTTGTTCAATCACCATTTGCTGCTCAATTATCATAGCTCCCTTTCATGTTAAATAAGTTAGTTTCAATTCTAGTTAAGACTGCCAAGTGTGATTCTTCTATTTGTATTCATATTCATTTGCTTTCAGAATAGGTTAAGTAGAACTGCAAAGTGTGTTATGAATTCCTTTCAAAATTGTTTGGATTGAATTTACATGAATATAAATTAACAATTGCAATGATTCTAGCATAGATTGACCTTTGAATTCACTGCATATATAGTGCTGACACTCTTGAAATAAAAAGACTTTCCCTGGGTTGATAATGAATGTAGGTATTGAGATTGTTTGTAATAGGACATCTTAGTGCACCAACATTTTGTCACCATTGCCAGGGAGAGTGTTTCAAATTGATTTCATTTTATATTGTTGTCAGAGAATTGGGTTTTAAAAATGAGAGGTAAGAACTTGCGTGACCAACAAATAAAGTGCTTTCTCATCAACCCGCTTTTTAACAAAAGCATAGAAGTTAAATAGAAATAGTTTTTTATGAATGACTAGGAATAGAAAGATAGAAAAAGATCAGAACCCCCCGCCTAAATCCACAAAACCCAAGGGATCGGTGAGCCTTGGGAGAACAACTTTTATAGACGAAATCGTAAGAAAAGCAGAGTCTCAGGTATCTGTAGGATTTTGGACTGTCACTGGAAAAAGCCCTACTGTAATCCCTCAAGTAGCAGGCTCACCGTCTACAACCTATGCTGAGATTCAAAGCCAAATTGGAGGATCTGAACCAAGTCTTCGGGTTACAACAAATTTACATTTTGATCCGCTACAAGAGGGAAAATCAAGTAACTTAAGGGAAGGAGAGGGAGAAACTAGTGGAACTGCTAAGGCAGGACCTTAGCTGTCTGAACAAGGATCTCCTATGATCCCATATCTAGGCAGTGCTGCAAAACCAACTTGGATTGCTAATCCTCTCCTTACTCAAATAACACCCTCTAAAATTCTTGAAGGATATTGGCACATTTTTCACCAAATGGAAAATCAACCACCTCAAGGTCAAACCTCGACATTGGAATACCCCATAGTCGACCAAGTGGTCAATGCCCCTATGAAAGGTATTCCTTTGTAGAGCATCCCAATTTTTCATGGGATGATCACGGAGGATCGCGATGCCTTCCTATTTGAGTTTGGTGTCCTCTGCAGAGGATATGAATATACCACCGACCCTCAAAAACTAAAATTTTTCCTTTCTACTTTGAAAGGAGCATCCTTGAGATGGTTCATGGGTCTAGGCGGACATACTATTAACTCTTGGGATGACATGAAAAATTCCTTCCTCGCAAGATACCAGGACTTTTACAAGACTAGGGAATTAAAAGATGAAATCTTTAAGATGGTTGCAAAGGATAATGAAACTCTAGAAGAATATGTCGAATGGTTTCACTATAATTTGCAGAGATATCCTCACAACACCTTACCAAAAGAAGTCCTAAGAGCTATCATAATTAAGGGAAGGAAAGAAGAATGGATAGAAACTCTAAATCTAATGGGGAAAGGAGATATTTCTCAAGAACATTATGATGAAATTGTTCGCTTGTGTATTAGGTGTTCGTGAGGAAGCACACGCACAGGAGTAGGAAGCCGAGATCCTATGACCAGATGAAGCAAACCACACAATGGAGGTGTAACATGAATGGAAATCGGTAACCTCCTAGAAGATTTCAAGATGGACATCCTACGCACCCTCACAACGCAGTTGGGACGTCCTATAGGCTAAAGAGAAACAAGCCTTAGCAGAACAGAACTTGGTTGTTTTCTACCCATGCTGATGTAAGAAGCACAACCAATGGGAGTGTCCATTAGACATGGTTCATACATGCGCTATCTGCACCAAGGACCATGCCATTGAACAATGTCCATCACTTCCGAGGCTGAAATCAGTTTTTAAGGAAACAAAAGAAGAGACAAAGCCAATATATTTAATGAACCAGTGTCGTTAGTGGCAGGCCAAACTTACAGGTATGTCACAAGACACATCCCCGTTTTTTCCTTCTTCACCATTTAATCAACAACAGAAACCTGGGGCAGCATGGAAAGGCTAGTCACCTTACTCGAAATTGAAATCCCAACCATTCCCTATGACACCCTAGCCAACTCAGTCCTTTCCGGGTAATGGCTGGCTGGATTCTCCTTTTGCTCCTATTTGGCAAGGTAATCCATATCCATCCCAGTGGCCTGCCTCTACTTATCGAAACCCAAACTGGTCTCCAAATTTGCAACGACCTTTGGGGATATCCAATACACCTATAGGAATAGGTCCTCAACCTCAACCTGCATTATCAACCCCATATCCATTACAGTAAAATCATCAACCTCTTATGCTTCCTCAATTGCCAACTCAACCGAATCTGAATGCCAATAACAGACTATTTCAGCTTGTGCAAATTGTCGAAAGCGCAGATTATGAGATTGAACAAAAAGAATGTAATGAACTTAGATTGAGGTTGGGACATATCATCACCCCTGAGGAAAACAGGAACCAACCATCAATTGATTTGGAAACACTACCTGTACATATGCCATCAACTATAATTAACATCGAAATAAAACAAGGAGAAGATACAAATCAGCGTAAATATCCTGAGAATCTCATAGTCACTCTTCCCCTGTTCCCTGAAAGACTAACAATACCCAATCCAATTGTTTATCCAGATTTTGATCTTGCAAGAGAACTAAAAAATCTTTGTATTAAATTCCTCTTCTCTGGGCCATCCAAGATATTCCTATTTATGCGAAAATGATTAAAGAGATATGTGTAAAGAAGCCTGTGAGGAAAACAAAAACTTCACCCACCATTCATGTTGTAGGGACCTTATCTGATTTACTCTTGGGAGGGGAAACTCTAGTAAAATATGAAGATCCTGGGAATCCCATTGTTACAGTTCAAATATATGGCCACTCCTTTCCAAACAAACTAATTGATATTGGCGTAGCCATTAACATCTTAACAACAGAAACTTGTCAGACACTTGGTATTACAGCTTTGGAATCAACCACCACCCTGCTAGAACTTGTTAATCATTCGGTGGTGAGGCCATAGGGAACTTTACAGGATATTATGGTTTCAGTTGATTCATGGGAGTATCTGGTAGATTTTCTTGTTATAAGCCCAAAGAGTCAATTGGATGGACACCCTCTGATTTTGGGTCGAGCTTGGCAGGTAACAGTCGATGCTTACATAGGCTGCTGAGAATGCAGCATGACTATTGCTAAAGGGGATGCTGTAAAAAATTTCGTTTGATATCCTCCTGCCAAACCAAGTTTGGCCATTGTAAAAATATGTAAACAACCACCCACATACCTGGAAGAAAGCATTTGTTCACCACTTATAGTAGCAGAGGCACTTGAATTCAAGGATCAGACTGAAGATGATGTTATCAATAACTTTATCAATCAGCTAGCTAATGTGAACAATGTCAAATGTCAAATGTTAAAAGCAATTCTTGATAATGAAGCCTAGGAAGACCCTTTGAAAGATACTGATGATCAACATATCCAGAAAACTGTTGTTCATAACAGCAAGCCAGTTGAAATTGAACCAGGCAAAGTTTTAAACATTAATGATAACCTGGATAGTGATCAACATAAAAATCTCATTCAGGTCCTGCAAAAATATAAAGGGGCTTTTTCTTGGGATTATCCTGACATGAAGGGTATAGACCCACAGTTGTCTACACATCATATCAACACCGAAAAGGATGCTCGTCCTATCTAGCAATCTCAGCGGAGATTGAATCTGCACCTCAAGGACATTGTAAAAGAAGAGTTACAGAAGCTGCTAGACGTGAATTTCATTTATCACATTTCAGATAGAAAATGGGTCTCTCCATTGGTAGTTGTTCCCATGAAAAACAGGAAGTGGAATATCTGTGTGGATTATCAAGAATTGAACAAGGAAACACAGAAAGATCACTTCCCTCTTCCATTCATTGATCAAGTCCTTGATACTTTGGTAGGGAAGTAGTTCTTTTCCTTTCTAGATGGCTTCAGTGGCTACAATAAGATTCAAATTGCCCCTGAAGACTAAGACAAAACAACCTTCACTTGTACCTAGGGTACATTCGCTTACAGAGTGTTACTATTTGGCTTATGCAATGGCCCAACTACATTTCAAAAAGCTATACTCAACATTTTTACCAATTTGATAAATGAAGGACTTGAAGATTACATGGATGACTTTACCCCATATGGGGATGACTTTGATCAAGCACTATAAACATTAGAAAAAGTTTTCGAATGATGCATTACTACCAGGTTGTGTCTAAGTAATTTCAAGTGTCACATGATGATGACCAAAGGTGTAATATTGGGAAATTATATTTCTACAGCAGGGATATAGGTAGATCCAACAAAAATACAGGTAATTATTTTAATGCCTACACCCTGTACTCAGATGGAGGTACGTAGCTTCTTGGAATATGTAGGCTATTGTTGTAGGTTTATCAAAAACTTTTCACAAATTGTTGTGTCTTTATATGCTTTAACTGGAAATGTTGATTTTAAATGGTTTGACAATTGTGACACAACTTTTATAGATTTAAAGAAACTAGTATCGATGACACTAGTATTACATGGACCAAACTGGGAGTTTCCTTTTCACATATCCACAGACACATCAGATGCAACAATAGGTAGTGTCATCGGCTAGGAGGAGGATTGTTAGGCCCCTATACTACTAGTGTAACCCCTTAATATTACTAGTACAACCCTCTTATTATATTGATGTACCTATGTAGTGGCCATATTGTTACTATTGTACCCCATAGAAGCCCACTATTGTTGTTATTGTGCCCTTACATTATTATTGTTATGTAGGCTCGGATTATATAATGACCCCTTAGACTCCTATATATAGAAAGGAGGTCTTTTCATTTGTATCATCGAAGAATTGTTCATTTATGTAATGTAAAGGAGGTTGCCCCCTCGAAGAGGCTGAATTTTAAGGCGTTGATCTATCTTTTCTATCTTTTTCTTGAGCTAGTTTCATACCATTTGGTATCAGAGCTTTGGATTCTAGGGTTTTGCTGCTCCAAACAGGTCATCGTGGCATTTTCGCTATAACTTTGTTCTGCGACATTTCAAAAGTTAAAAAAAAAACCCATTTGAGAAGACATCGCGCTAAATCTCAGATCCGAATTTCGGAACTTTTCACGCTACATTTGTGGAGATATGATCTGAGGAAGTTGGTCTTTTTGCAGACTCTTGAATTACATTCCAAACAGGTGACCTGGGGAAAATCGTCATAACTTTCTCTCTGAGAATCGGATTGAAATTTCACAAAAAAGGTATAGAAAGAGGACGGAATGTAGTTTCTTCTAGATATTTTTCAGAGCCAAAGGTCCAAATAGTGACACGTGGCACTTCATACAAGTTCGCTCTTCTGGAAAGGTCTATAATTAGGTCACTGTGGGAGATTTGGCATACTCTTCATT